>CAUYSK010127158.1:0-15432 GCA_963575035.1 Avahi laniger
CCCGCGCGCCCCCAGCGCCCCCGCCCCCCCCGGCCTGAGCGGGGCGGGCGGAGGAGGGAGCGGCGGAGGCGGCGGCGGCGGCGGCGGCATTGTGCGCGCACCAGCAGCCCGGCCCGGGAGGAGCAGGACGCGCCGGGGCCGCCTCCTCCCGCACGGACCCATGAACCAGCCGGGCGGCGCGGCGGCTCCGCAGGTACGGCGGGGGGCCGGGGGCATGCACCGCGCGGGGGACCTCGGGGGGCCGGGGCCCGGGGCGCTGCGCCACTTCATTGCAAGATTTGCAAAATGCAAAGTGCCTGGGCTCGTTTGCGGGCTTTTTGTGGGCGCAAACGGAAGGGTCGGGGTCCGGAGAGCACCCCCCCGGGCGCTGCGGGGTGTGAGGAGGGTGGAGGTGGCGAAGAGGTCTTTGGGGGCCCCCACCCAGCGCCCCCTCCAGCCCCGGGCTCGGACCGGAGCCCAGAAAACAAAGCGGCGAGAGAACAGAGCAGCCATTTCAGTTTGGACAATTCACATTTTGCAAAAATGCAACCCCTTCCAGCTCTCCCCCCTCCCCCCCAAATTTACAATTTCCCCCTCACCCTGTCTGCGCTCAGGGTCCCCGATGACCCCCTGGGAAGTCTTTCCCTCCAGGCCCCCCATTTTTGCAACAATCTTTTTTTTTTTAGGCCATATTTCCCTTTCTCAATTTTTTTTTTCTAATTTTTCTTCAAACGGTAGTTTTTTCCCATTAAAACGACGCCACCTAGAGGATACTATTTTGTAAATAAAAAAAGAAATTAAAATTGAAAAGAAATATTTTTTATTTCTTATTTTTTCAAAAGTTTGCACTACATGGCAGTGGAGGGGTTAGAGAATCTTTTTTTTTCTTTTTTCGGGTGAAAATTTTCACTTTGATCTTTCCAGAAACATGGAGACAATTTTTATTTCTGAAGCCAAATCCAGATAATATGTAAATGAAAATTAAGCTGGATTTTGAATGAATTCAGTTCTTGAAGGGGAAAAAGCAAAAAACCTCCTAAAAGCAAAGTCAGTTTGGCTACCCAACTCATTTTAGTTTGAGAAAAAAACTAATTGGAATGAGGAAAGGAGGGAAATTGAGGAGTTTAGGGAAAACTGGGAGAATTGGCTTTATGAAGCAATTAGAAATTGTACTTCATTGTAATTTGGAACTTGTTTAGCTCAGCGGGCAAAAAAAGACTAATTTCACTATTTGGTGATATTTAAAATTTTTCTATTTCCGAGGAGGAAGGATTTAAAAGAGAAAATAGACCTTAAAATGTTGGGTTTGGACACACCCAAAAATTGTATTTTTTTTTTTAATTTTGCATTTACATTTTACTGCATTTAAATCCTAAGATTTCAAAGAAAACAGAAACTGGAAAAGTTAGAGTGAAATACTATCTTTATTTTTTCTGCATTTGTTGGGTTTTGTGTGGGTTTTTTTTTTTTTTGTTTTGATGGAATAATTAAGACTGTTTTCTGATTTTGTTTCCTGAAAGGTCTAGACATTTCTTTTTTGTTGTTTTATCCAGAAAATGTCAGGAACCTTTTTTGAGCAGTATTGAGTGGAAAAAATGTAAATTCATATATTATACAAATTGAGTAGCCCACAGATTTGTAGGAGAGACCGCCATTAAAATAAGATATGCATAATTAACATTATTATGAAAAAACTAACAGTGGATTCACAGAAGCTCATTTTTTATGACATGCAACTGAATCAATTGATGAAGACAAGGATTGAGGAATCCTTGTTAAGGAAAATTTTCCCTTCTCTGTCTTCTTCACTCTTCCAATTTGAAAATTTTATTATTTTTTTAAAAAAATCCAGATTGGTTTCAGGCCTCTTTGATTGTGATGTGGGGTTGGTAGTTTATTAACATTTGGTATTTTTTAAAAATTTGATTATTTTCAAAGGGGGAAATCCATTAGTTTTGATCATTTTGGGGAGGTTGTGACCAAAAGGAAAAAAATGCACAAATTTTACTGACTTAACAAGAAAGAAAGATAAAAGAGAGAAGAGCAGAGAGAAGATGAAAATTCTGATTCTTTATCCATTTTCCTTGATGGAACTGTTACTTTGCTGAAGAAATGGGGTAAAATACCAACTCAGCTGATTCTACCAGTAAAATTTATTTTCCTTAAAGGAAAAAAAAATTAAAATACAAACAAAAGCCAAACCCAAAGGTACTTGCCTTTGGAATATGAAAGCATATGTACAAACAGTATTTCATGTGGAGGTTTTGGCCTGAAAATGAATCAAATGAAGGTGAAACAAAAAGAAAAAAAATTTTTAAGAAAACAAATGTTCACTGAATTGAAATTTGACAGATGAAAGAAAATAAGGTACCGACTCAAAGATGAAGGGTTATTTGTGATAAATTAGTATCTGATTGAACTTGCTGGGGATTTTAAGCCAAAAAAAATAAAGTTCTAATTTTTTTGTCCAGAAGGAATATATTGCTAGCATTTGCAGGGTGGGATCTTGGTGGGACCTTGGATGGGGAGCTAATGGTGGGTCACTGAGGGCGAGAACCCGAAACCGTACACCCCTTTCGCCAGCCACTGGCTGGTCTTGGAAGAACCGGTGGCCCAGTCCATGGATTCCCAACCCTGTCTTGTGGAAATTTGGATTTCTAAAGGGATACTAATTCTGTGAAATGTATTTGACAATGGCAGAGGTTTGACATTTCCCATCATCGCCATTGCATTTGGGAGATTTTATTTTTTTAGTAACGAAATCCTTCAGGGCTGACTGGCCACATTCTGACATATTTGGAATGAGTTTTTTTTTTTTTTTTTTTTAAGTAGCATAATTAAAAAATTTTTTTTCTGTTGAATTATTTAGGCCGATGCCTAGGACGGTCAAGGAATTTATAATTTCCAAGGGGCTCTGGAGGCCTCATGAGGCAGAAGGCCTGAGTTTAGCAGTGCTGGAGGAGGGCTGGGCTGGACGGATGGGTGGGGTGGGTGAGGGGTAGGGGAATCCGAGAAAAAGTCAGGGTTGTAGATAACAGGTTATTTCTGGTGCAAGGAATAAAAATATTACAGCATGTCCTTTTGTGTGGCCTGGATCTCCTGACACACAACTGAGATTCCTTCATTCTGTTCTGCTGAAATTTTGTTCTGTTGTCTATGGTTTAAAGGGAGCCCATGGCTAGAAGTTGAAAATCATTTCTGTTTTTATAGACCTGTTATTTTCTTTTCTAAAAAAATTAGTGATTCTGATCATGTTTGTTGTAAAGGAAGTAGAGGTGCATGATGGTTTTGTTGGGGGCGGGGCCAGTTTTCTTTTGTTTCTATTGGTGTCTGTCTCTGGATTGAGATCTGACCTGGGCCTTGTCTCTCTCGCCTCCTATTGCAGGTGGACGTGTGACCAGAAATGGATATATGAGCTAATTTTTATGAGTCTGTGTCTGTTCACCACACTCTCTTACAATATTGGGCAAAATATCTGGCAAATTGGACTTGAGGGGTGGTAATTTGATGATGGGCTGAGTTATTTTGGTGAAAGATCATTTATACTCAGTTTCACAGTGGAGACTCTTATTAATGTTTTGCTTTTCTGCCTAAGGAGGTTTTTTTTTTTTTTCTTTTTTTTCTAATAAGGTTTGAAATTTCAAGGGCCTGCTTTATAGCTTGACTTTGGACTAAGCTAGGAAAAAGGGTTTGCTTATACTTTCAGCCCTGCACAGAGGTGAACTTGAACAAGGGCTCTTGCTTTTGCAGAAGGAAGGCAACAAAGATGGCTGGTCAGTGTAAGGCTGACCTCTCCCTCGTCCTAGAAAATAAACAACCAATGGCTTATTTCATTTGAGAAATGGAGTTTTAAAACTCCTCCAGTGTCAGATACAATTTTTTCTCCACTTTTGACTCAGCTCTTGGCGTGCTGCTTCCTCTGACCTCAGAATCCTTACGTCTTCTGGGTGGGTGATAAGAACTTCCTTGCTATGTTTCACTGGATGTATATAAGCTGGCTTTTCATAGTCTTGAAATTTGGAATTTTTGTCCGCGTTCTCGTAATGTTTCGTGTCACTTGTGGCTTCTGTCTGATGATGTGAAGCGAAGTGGCTCTGTGGGTTATCCAGGAGCCTGAGCTCCCAAGGTCTTGCTGTGTGACCTTGGGCAAATCACTTTTTCCGTCAGAGCCTGAATTTTTGTGTTTGTGAACTGAGCGCTTTGAATCAGATCAAGGATAGTAATAAATGGGTTTCATCTCTAATTCTGACTCCAAGGGATAGGTTGTAGCTGCTTGGATCACCGTATTGAGAGGGATTCTGAGGCCACCTGCAGACTCCGATATTCTGGAGAGAGAGGGGTGTAGTCATCAAATAGCAGTTCACCTCTTAGTTACCATTCCTGGACTAGACCTCGAATCACAGTCCATTTAGTGGGTTGTGAAATCAATTTAGTTAATCATAATCAGCATTCAAAAAAGACTGAAATAGAATATAGGGAACAGAAATAGCAGAGGCATAGCACAGAGTACAGGTAAGTATCGTCTCATGAAACTTCTGTTTTATTTATATGTATGTGTATGATGTGAAATATAGTTCCTCCTGTGGGTCGCCATCAAAGCGTTTTAAAGGAACTGGACTGGATGAGCCACCATGATGTGCTGCAAGTATACTGCACTTTATTGCCTATACTTTATTTTCTCACTTATTATCTTGGTTAACTTTTAGGTGAACCTGTGGGATAGGTATCCTGTGCCACATGTTTTGGGTCCTGGATGAGCCCCTGTCAAGGGCCACCCATGAAGAAGTCTCAGCTGCATGTGTGGTCAGACACGTACCCCAGTACCCCAGCATGTTGGCTTTGGATGAGACTGGAAGGGAAGGTGGAAGGGCAGATGCAAGTTCAAAGGCAGCATCTTTGCTAGGTCCTCTTGCTGGAGAGGAGATATAAAGTAATGTGGAATCTATGTCTTGGTGGGAGGAATAGCTGTCAAAGTTACCGTTACTCTGGACTTTTGCTTCAAACTGCCAGAGAAATTTTCCTGGAGTTAGAAAGTCCATGTTTGTACTATATTTAAGTTTTAGTCAGGCTCTGTCTGTATTTTTGTGTGTATGCACGTCTTAAAAACTCCAGAATTACTGTCCTAGTCTGCTCATCTTTTAAATGTGTCAGACCAGCACTGTTCGATAGAAATATAATTCAAGGCCCAAATATGAGCCACGAATGTAATTTTCAATGTTCCGGCAGTATGTTAAAAAAAGTGAAAAACAGGTGACATTGATTTTAATAATACCGAGTTTAACTCAGTATGTCCCTATTACTATCATTTTAACATGCCATCCACCCACTAATGTGACATTTTACGCTCTTTTGAGAGGGGGCATTAAGTCTTTGAAATCTGCGTGTATTTCATTCCTACAGTACATCTCAATTCTGACTGGCCACATTTCATGTGTTCAGTAACCACATGTGGTTGGTAGCTACTGTCTTGGACGTTGCAGAGCCAGACCAATGTTCCACCTAGTTGTCATTACTGGTTGGCCTCAGAAGATTAGTGACATCTTTCAAACTTCTTGGTTTTGTTGGTGGGACTTCCTACCTGAGACCTGCATTCCCTGAGGCATTTTGGCCCATAGTGGAGATGAGTTCCATCTGTATAGCCCCCTCCTGGCTAAAGTGGTCCACACTTACCTTTTATTTGTCCCTAAGCCATCTTCTGCCAGGGTTAGGCCAGGACACTGTCGTTAAAAATGACAGATGATGGCTAGAAACTTTGGGACGATGTGTTGCGTCTGTGTGCTGTTCCACTTGAGAAGTTTGAGTCTTGAAGTGTTGCCTGAAAGAAGGACGTAGATGCAGAAAGAGCAGGTGGCCAGGACCAGGGGTGGTGTCTAGGTGGGGGGAAGAGATTAGGGGAAGAAAGGGCCTGGCAGTGCACTCCCATTTTTGACTTGAAAACATGGAACCGCCAGGAAATTCCCCCAGGATTGGCCTTGGGTCAGATGTGTCATCTACCCCCAGTTGGCAAAATGGAAAGCTGCATTTAAGGTCAGCCAGGCCAGAGTTTGAAATCCAACCTCATGATGTGGTTAGGTGTGTGTGACTTTAGGAAAGTCACTTCTGATTTTGGAACCACAGCTTCCGCATTTGGGAACAGTAGGTAGATCCTGACCTTGCTTTAGGATCAAGTGACATGTGGAGACTCCCAGCCAGCCCGAGGGCTGTAGGAGATGGTCAGCACATGTGAGCTGACGCTCGACGCAGTGGCCAGTGGGTCTCCACTTGGAGAGACTGAGTCCTACTGACGACACTTGTGGTAGTTCTGGGAACCTGGCGGCTTGTCTTTAGTGGGCAGTGTTAGGCAGCTGCCGAAAGTACACACTTTTTGGTTGTTACTTTAAAACAGACAGGGATGAGACTTTCTTGTCAAAGTGTTCTGGATGCTTTCATTCCGGGGATGCTCTAGCTCCTCTGAATGTTGCTGGATTTGTCTCTGAGCCCATGGCAAAGTCTTTAAAAGGGATAAATCTTAATCATGTCGAACTGTGTACCTTTGAGTGTCTGCTCGTGCTGGGCCCTCTGCCTGTGGTGCCCTTGCCCCCGTTCATCTGCACTGCCTGAGAAAGAGACCCCCCTGGAGACCAGCTACACTTCCTCCTCTGTGGAGTCCCCCAACCGCCCTGGTACCACCCCCACTAGAGTTCCTCCCTCCCTGCACCTGTGGTACTTCCCAAACACTGTGGACCTGCAGGTGAGAGTCAGTTGTTTGCATTTTTGTTTTTCCAGCCCACTTGTGAGTTCCTTGAGGGTAGAGACCATGGGTTATTCATTTTAGGGTCTGGCACAGAGCAGCGGCTCCATAAATATTTGACGACTTCATTTGATTTTTGGAAAGAGCTCAGATCATTTGGATTTGAGTCTGCTGAAGGGAGGATGACCAATTGAGGTTTGGCCATTTGGTCAAAACCGGTGTTTTATTTGGGTGCCATCGGCACATTTTCTTATACTGGCTCTGAAGCCCATGGCTTCCTTGAATAGTAGTAAGTCCAAGGGGGACCCTTAGATGGGAAAACGCTCCTTAGACTTTATGCGTCTTGGGGGATTTTTTAAAATGTTCTCTGATGCCGTTTACCCCTGCCCTCCTTACTCCTTTCATGTGAAGTATTTCTTTAGAGTCGATAGGGCCATCAGCCATCCAGATGCCTGACTGGCAGGTATGGTGTGTAGGTTCAGCATTTCTGGGGAGGTGAGGGAGGGCAGCAATGCCCTGTGTTTGTGCCAGGCGCTGCTCTTCTCAGCCAGGTGCCCAGGAACTGGACATCAGGGGTCTGTTTGCAGAACACCCAGGGACACAGGCCTCTTCAACTTGAAGTAGTTAAATGTGTGATTTGATGCTCAACCAGACCTCATCTTTGGTGGAATTCTGGTTTGCAGATGCCAAAGATTCAAGGAAAATGCATGGGAGAAAACAGAATATTCTGTTTATTTGCCTTATTTTTTTCTGCAATTTTTATAAAGAGCCATCATTTCTAATACCGTATGGCCCAGTTCAGTGAGCACAGAATCCCAGGGTAGGCCATATATCCTCAGTGTTCACATTCGCACGTTTTCATGTATCTGAAATTAGCATGTGCCTTGTAATAAATATGTTCTTTTAGTGAACTGTTTCTCCTTCTTATTCTTTCTTCTCAAAAAGCTATTAAAAAAATCGATGGTGCGTCTATCAGTCTAAGGCATCTTAGAACTGAGGAAATAGGATGCCATGCTCATGGTGGGGTGGATTGTGACTCTAGGGTGTTCCAAACTCTGCTTTTTTACCAGGCTGTTCTCTGGGCTTGGCTTCTCCCCTTGTTCAGTGAAAGCAGGACTTTACCTTGACAAGAAGCCTCTGGAACTCTGACTTAGCACCCCTTTCTTGCCATGTCTTTGGGTGGGTTTCATATTTTGCTGTGGCCCTCTCCTCTAAAAAGTGCAAGTAGCCACTGGGAGGGAGGTGAAGCCCTGTAAATGCGTGGCCGCTTCTGTACAGTCCATTCTGTAGGATGAGCTGTCCTACCAACAGCAGACCACCAGTTTGACGTTTCCAAGGGTAGAATGAGCACATCAGTGATGTTGGAAGGGGCAAGGCTTGGCTCCCCTCTCTGCTCCACCACTTAAGCATTTTGCAATCTTTGCAAAGAACTTCATTTCCCTGCATCTTATTTTCCTTATCTGTAAAGTGGGGATGGCAGTGCTACTGATGATGATGATGATGATCATGCAGCATAGGGTTCTTGTAAAAGTTGTGCGCTATGTGAGAAAAAAGCTTTGTAAAGGGTAAACATCACTTGCAGCCTGTTATTTGTATATCATCCAATCCATGGATGGTAGATAAGTAACATACTTGCTGCCATACCCCACTTCAAGCCTGTGGCAGACATCACTAATCAATCATGGCAGCCTTTTCCATTGAGTCTGGGCAGTGGCCTCTGAGTTCTTCTTAGTATGGTGCTACCCATCAGTTGGGTATAGGATGGCCAAGTTTTCCTTCCTGATCCAGTCTCTCTCTCTGTCTCTCTCTCTCTCTTTCTGTGAGAGAGAGAGAGAGAGAGAGACAGAGAGAGAGAGAAATTGAGGCTTGGAGAGAGAAAGAAAGAAACCGGCTTGGGAAGGAAGGTGGAGTGATTTGCCCAAGATCTCAGGGAAGAAGCAGAGGTGGAAATAAAAGCCTCAGATTTCTTAACCCCTCAACAAATGCTTGTCCTGCTATATGCACATACACTGTGTCAAAAGGAATTAAAATTAATTTGGTCTTGAGAAATAGCGAGAGAATCTGACTCCTCCCTTCCTTGTTATAATTAGATACCCTTGGGGTTGTCATCAAAGCAGGGCTGGATGGATGACCTGCTTCTCTGCCTGGTCCCGAGGTGATCAGGTTTCAAAGGGGAGAAGCCTGTGGCTGGGCGGCTGGGGCGGGTGGGGCAGGTGGTGTCCCTGGCTCGCTCTTACAGTACAGATGACATGGCAGAGGCAGGCCCTGGGGTTCCTGGACTGTGCCGGGGGTTTGGGACAGGTTTGCTGTTTCCATGCTCTCAAAACCCCAGATGACTTCTTTAGTCCTCCTGCATCTTCATTTCAACATCTGGGAAATGGACTGGTAATAACCTTTTGTAGGAATGACATGAGATAACATGTTTGAAAATGCTCTTTAAACTCCGAAGCCCTACAGGTGTTAATTTAATATGCGTTAATTTTTATAACTATTACTAATCACTGATGATTGGAGCCATGTTGGGTAAATTGTGTAAACTGAGAACCACAGCCTTATGAGGTGTTCGTGAGGTGAACAGGTCCCTTGTGGCATTTTATCTTTTTGTGGGGCTCTTTTTTTTTTTAATTTTTAGAGACAGAATCTCACTTCTCAAGGAGCTGGGACTACAGATGCACACCACCATGCCCAACTGATTTTTAGAAAAATTTTTTGTAGAGATGGGGTCTTGCTATGTTGCCCAGCGTGGTTTCAAACTCCTGGCCTCAAGCAATCCTCTTGCCTTGGCTCCCAAAGTGCTGGGATTACAGGTGTGAGCCCTGGTGCCTGGGCTGCCTTTGACAGGGTCTGTGTGCTCCTGTCTGTGTCAGTCCTCAGCCTCCTCCTGTCTCAAACATGCATGTGGCCTGCCTAGCCCTGGAAGGCCCTGGGGTCTGGGACCCCTGGCACAGCCTCTGTTTGTTCATCTGTGAAGTGGGAGGTCAGTCTGTTTGTAAACCCTGCTGGGCTTCCTGCAAGTGTCAAAAGAGTTAACGGACTGGAAAGTGCTTCATGAACAGCAAAGAACTGGAGAAACATGTTGGCGACAACTGCTTTCTTTTCTTAAAAAGGAAAGGAGGGAGGCCGAGGTGAGGATGGTATTGAGTCGACAGAAAAATGATATAAATATTTTGGCTGACAAAGCAGAATGAGGCTTTATATGTAAGCTAAAGAGAATAAATGGAATCAGGTGATGCTGGGCTCCCCAGTCTGCTGGAGAAAACACAGGGGAAAACTGCTTTCTAGTGAAGCGAGCCCTGTGTCGGGGGTCGGAGCTTGGATTCCCAGGGGCTAGCCCTGGTGCTGGGTGGGGCGCAGCGAGGAACGAAAACTAGTATCTCCCCCATGGGTGGAAACGGCTCCTGCAAAGTGGAGGAGGTCCAAGTGTCTCTCGGCAAGCCCCCGGCTGGCAGTTCGCTGGTAACATTCAAAGTCAGAAGCTGTTTTGGCTCTTACTGGATGTGTTACTGTCCAAGACAGCGAGCCTGGGGAGCTGGCCGCTCTGCCTCGCAGCTTTGAGCCTGCGCCATACAAATTCCCACCTGTCCCAACATTCTTGTGGAAAATTGGGGGAGGAAGGGTGGGAGTTTTTGTTGGGTGAAATTTTGCAGAGAATCTGTGTTTTGGTTTCTTTGGGTCTCAGAGTTTTATGAGCCAAGAGGATGTAAGTCAGGGCGCTTTGGCTACCCAAAGAGAACAGATGAAGACATTTTTGGGTGGTGGGAATTTTTATTTTTTTTTATTTCATCAACTGGGAAAAATAACTATAAAAATTTAAGTGTGTTGCTGTGGGTGTTTCTTATAATGTATGCTGGAAAAAAAGCAGAAAGTGAAACTGATCTGAAATAAAACTGAAACTAGCCTGAAATGAGGCTTCAGGGAAGGGAATAGTCCCTGGGGTGCTACTAGCTTTAGGTGGAATTTGTTGTGAGGCTGGTCTTCATTTTATCAGAGAGGTCTAAGGCTGGGAAGTTTCCTAGAGAGCACCTAAGCCTGTGCTGTCCTGTGCAAATTGGTATCCAGTAGCCACATGTGGCTTTTGAGCAGTTAAAATGTGGCTAGTCAATCCACATGGGAGATTTTAAAGACTTAGTAGGAAAAAAAGACCATAAAAGATCTCAGTAATAATTTTTTAATATTGATTACAAGTTGAAATGATATTTTCTATTTTGGGTTAAATAAGGTATGTTACTGAAATTAATTTCACTAGTTTCTTTTTACTTTTTTTAAGAAATACAATGCCGCTACTAGGAAATTTGAAATTACCTGTGTGGTTCGTGTTATATTTCTGTTGGACAGGGCTGATCTCAGCCAATATGCTCCCTTTGTAGTTGAGGAAGTGAAACCCCAGAGAGCGGGAGTGGCTTGCTCATGGCCACACAGTGGTGAGTGATACCAGGTACCTGGGCAGACGGCAGGACTCAGAGCCCGGCATGGGATGACGATGTCCTGGGGTCGGCATTAGCATAACGAGGTGATTGAAACAGAAGAGGTAATTGGAACTTATGAGCGAGAAGAGGAAGAAGGAGCAGTATTAGTAATTCAGGGGAAAAAATTAAACTGTTTCTCCTTTTGTTTATCCATCCCCCTAAACATTAGTTGAACACTTTCGAAGAAAGTAGATCCAACAAGATAAGCAAAAACAACTCTAAAAGGTAACCTGACAATTTCTCTGCTGCCAAAAAATTCCAGTGCCTATTCAGTCTTTGGATTTGAACTGGGGTCTTTTTGAATCAGGGTGCAGTTCTGGGCTGGTTTGGGCACAGAGACCCAGATCACATTGGGGGCTATGGATTTTGGGTCCTGGGGGAGGTGGAAATGATTTTTTTGCTAGGCTGTGTCTGTTCCCTGTAATGATTTGGGGAAACAAGGCTTGTAGAAGATCCAGAGGGCATCAATGGGCAGAGCTGGCAGGGTGGGAGGTCATCTAGCTTCCCTGACTTCATACCTGGTTCAGAGACCTGCTGGTGGGTGACTGGCCCAAGGGGGAAGTAGTCTCCAACTTTCCAGCCCGGGACTCCTGCTCTTAGTGTTTTGAAAGAATTTTGAACCACATGTTAGAAATTCAGCCTTATAAAGTTTTATTTTTTTAATTAGGAACTTTTCTGTCAAAAGGCTGAAGTTTAGCATTCTTATTTATCTCACTTTATTTTTGCAAAATGGAATTTTTCTTCCTTGAAGTATAATCATTGTGCATGTGTTATTATATGCCAGGCATTGAACTAAGCATTCGATATCTATTGTCTCATTTAATACAATCACCCTGAAAAAGCAGTGAATATTTTTTTTTTTTTTTTAACGTGTGGGAGTTGAGATTCAGAGGCGAAAGGAATTTTCCAGGGTTACACTGCTGGTCAGTGGCAGTTGGATCCAATGCAGGTGGGTAGCCCTTTGAGGTGTAGATTCTTAGTGTTCCCATTGTACAGTTGAGGAAGGCACAGTAACTGGCCCAGAATGTGGAGTTGGTATTGGGTTGGGACTTGAACCCAGGTGCTTTAGACACTGTTGCCCGTGCCCTCATCTGACTGTGGTGGGTTGTTCTGAACGGTGATGTGTAGGGAAGCCCATCTTCCCACTCACTCCACGGGGCTTGGGGCCGGGACTCCCTGGCTCCCCGCGTGCCTCAGCGGACTAGCGGGTTGTGTGTTCCATGTGCACAAAGCCTTTAATACCACGTTTGAAAACAGTTGCAGAAGGTTTGCTGTAATTAATTACATTTGACATACTTGGAATCGGGGCCTCCCGGATTCAGAATGCAAATTTATGCCCAGACAGATGTAAGGTACGCTTGGAGCCAAGAGCTCTGGCATGTCCCAGCCAGGGCCTGCGGCGTCACTGGCTGCCCTGATGGGACAGTAACAGGCAATGAGAGCTGGAGTCAAGACTCACCCTGGGGATGCTTGGAGCCCACAGGCTGCTGGAGGAGAAATAGACCTGGGATTCAGGACAGGTACCATGGTCTCCAGTCTTGGGTACACCCTTTTCCCTCTTTGGGCTTCAGTGTCCCTGCTGTACAATAGGGACTTGGACTAGGTGGTCTCAGAAAGCCTGTGCTGTTTGGTCAGGGGCAGCAGGAGGGCAGTTAGAGAATCAAAGCTTGCAGGGCTGGATGTTGGAAGAACGAACAGCTGAGACGAGAGAGGCCTGGCATAGCTAGGTAAGCAGGAGGCCGTTGGGACAGACGACAGAGATGTGCAGGGTGCAGGGTAAGGCCCGATACCCCGTACAGATGGGGCTGACTGCCAGGGCTCCCCACGCACAAGTCAGCACCTCCTCTCACCCACACATGCTCACCTCACTGTGTTAGGTATCTACTGCTATGTAATAAATCACCCCAAAGTGGCATAAAGCAACAATAATCATTTATTGTCTCTCATGCTTTCGGGGGTTGGGAATTTGGGAGTGGCTCAGCTGGTTGGTTCTGGCTCAGGGTCTTTTTTTGGTTGTGGTCATATGGTGGGGTCATCTTAAAGGGTTTTTCATGCTCATATTTGGTGCCAAGATTTTGAAGACTCAAATAGCTGAGGGTCCTTGGATCTCTGTGTGTGTGTGTGTGTGTGTCTGTCTGTCTATCTGTCTCTGTCTCTCTCTCGCCTTCCTCCCCTTCCCCCTTCTCCCCCCACCCGATGTGTGGTCTCTTGAGCATGGAGGCTTCATACATGGCCAGACTTTTTAGGACTCCAAAAGGCGCATGTGCCAAGACGTAGAGCCAAGCAGTGCCGCCTCACTTTTAATGACTTAGCCTCTGAAGTCACCCAGCATACCTCACCAAATTCTGTTGACTGAAGCGGTTATTATAAAAAGGTATGCCCCAGTTCAGAGGGAGGAACATCAACTCCACCTGTCCGTGGAGGAGTGTCAGCATCCCATTGAGCATGTAGGATGGGATATATATCGATGTGGTCATCTTTGGAAAATACAGGCTGTCATACCTGTCCACCCATCTGTCCACCCATCAGTGTATGTGCTTAGCTATTCACCGATCCGTCCATTTCCCTACCCACCCACTCCATCTTTCCATTCTTCAGACGTCTGTCCTTCTATGTGACTATCTGTTCATCTATCTGTCTCATCCAGTCACCCAACATGTTTTGAGCACCTGCTATGTGCCAGGTACAGCTAGGTGCTTTCCATAATGAGCTCGAAGGGAAAATGAGACTAATATTTATTGAGAACCTGCTCAATGTTAGTCTCTGCAACCTCATATCAACTCCATGACATAGAATTATTATCATCTCTATTTTAAAGGGAGGAAACCAAAGCACAAATAAGCTAAACGTCCAAGGTCATTGAGCAAACTAGTTTCAGGGCCACTTGAATTGAGGACTGTCCGACCACACTATCCCAGGCTGCCTTCGCAGAAGACACAGGCTCTATTCTGGTTTCTGAGTGTGAAATGTCTCACCATGAGTTAGTTCCCTGCTTCTATTTTTTTTTTCCAAAGTGAAAATAGGTTTATTTTTTTCTCCTGAGTATAAAAATAACACGTTCGTTACAAAAACATTCAAGCAGTACAGAAAAATATGAAAATTATTCTTTAAAAAAATCACCTGAAATGGTAAGATAAACCACTGTTTACATTTTGATGAACATTATTGAAATCATTTCTACATATTTAAGGATATATGGTTATAATTTTGCACAGATGGGATTATATTCTAATGCTGTTTTGTAGCCTTTTTTCTTTTTAAACTCATAGATACCTTTCATCATCAGCGAATATAGATCTTCATCATTATTTTACTGGCTACATTGTATTTCCACTGTAGGTGTGTCCCCAAATTCAGTGTGCTGTTAGATTTTGGTTATTTCTGATTTTTCATTGTTGTAATCCACTCTGTGAGAAACATCTTTTTATACACCATTTCTCACTTGTATGGGCACAGTGGATTTACGTTTACATGTAGACAGAACTTGCCAAGTTGAGACTGCCCGTTTTACACAACTTGGCCATCACCTTGTGTTGCCAATATTTTTAATCTTTGGCCTGATGGCAAACTAATGAGGTCACATTGGTATATTTTTATTAACTACTTGCATTTCTTCTTTTGTGAATTGCCTTTCAACCTTTTTGCCCCTTCTTGGAGTGTTTATCCTTTCCTTTACATTTTTTTAAAGAAGTTACTTGGATTTTAGAGATTTTGACTTTGTTTTTTAAGTTTCCAATTTTTTCCTAGATCTTTTTTTAACCTAGTTAATGTTATTTAGTGATGGTAGTGGTTAAATGTTTACCTTTAAAAAAATATTTATATTTTAGTGTTTTGTATTTTTTGTGTGTGTCATACTTAAAAAGACTTCCCCATATTAAGAATTTATAGTGCAAAGGCATCCTACAGAATGGCAGAAAATATTTACAAATCATATGTGTCCGATAAGGGGTTAATACCCAGAGTGTATAAAGAATTACTACAGGCCGGGCCGGTGGCTCACGCCTGTAATCCTAGCTCTCTGGGAGGCCGAGGCGGGTGAATCGTTTGAGCTCAGGAGTTCGAGACCAGCCTGAGCAAGAGTGAGACCCCGTCTCTACTAAAAATAGAAATAAATTAATTGGACAACTGAAAATATATAGAAAAAATTAGCCGGGTATGGTGACGCATGTCTGTAGTCCCAGCTACTTGGGAGGCTGAGGCAGATGGATCCCTTGAGCCCAGGAGTGTGAGGTTGCTGTGAGCTAGGCTGACGCCACG
>CAUYSK010127162.1:0-30464 GCA_963575035.1 Avahi laniger
ATTTACCCCTTGAGTGAGGATTAAGTTGCAAAGTGTCGGCAACTATGATTTTAGGAGAAAATAAGCAGGAGAAAGGGTTTAGTGAGTGTTTTCCTGGGCTGGGGGCATGTGCAGTCTCCACTCTGGTCCTAGCACACGGCATACCTGAGACTGCGTGACCTTGGTGTTACCCATCGATGCAAGCATGGAGATTTAGTGAACAGGGCTGCTGTCCCTCCAACGTGCAAAATGACACCACCAGCCTCCTGGGTCCTTAAGTTCTTCCCATGGAGTATAGCAGTTTCCCTTCTACAAACAGGAAAAGGAGGTTTCAAATGCTGCCAGAACTCGTTCATGTGGAGGTGCAGATAATGAACGGCTCCCTCCTGGGTGTTGGAACGATGGGCGAAGGGATAGGTGCGGGAGCACGCACAAATTGGGGTCAGCCGGCTCAAGGCGCAGCTTCTCTCCCCGAATTCTATAGATCTCGGGCAAATTGCTCAACCCAGTGCAGCAGAACGCAATCTTGACTGTGCATTAAACTCACCTGGGGAGACTTAAACACTCCCAAGGCCTAGACTTCATCCCAGAACAACCAAATCAGAATCTGTGTGGGTGGGACCAGGGATCAGTATGTTTTTAAAGCTCTCCAGGTGATTCCAATGTGTAGCCCCTGGTAGGAGCCCTTACTTCTCAGGTTCTGCCCCCAGGCAACTAGAACAGTCTCTACAGGGAAGGCCTGGGAATCCACATATTTAAAAACTCCTTGGGTGATTATAATGTGCAGCTAGGGCTGACAACCATAGACTATCATTAGTCCTGAGATGACCATGCCTAACTCATTAGGTGGTTGTCAGAATTAAATGAAATAATACATGTAACGCCTTAAGTATAGCTCTTGGTGCTCAATAAGCATTTAGTAAATGTTAAGAAGTGCTACTTTTTAAATTATCATTATTTGTTGCTATTAGCATAAGATAGCACAAGGAGAGAAAAGGATGCATGGAGGGAGATTGGAGATCATAAATACAAACTTAGAGGCATTCCAGGGTGGCCAAGTCTAACTCCACCAGCATTTGTGTTAGGCTGAGTGTGGCCCCAACATGGTGACTTACCTAGAAACACCCATCTCCGTGAGCAATGCTTGCTGTTTGACCACAGCTCCCCCTACCAATTCTGCCACCCTTGGAGTCCTGGTTCAGGAAGAGGTCAGTGAAGGGAGCAAACTGCCCAGGTGTGGCCCAGAACAGGGAAGAGAAGTTTCAAAAGAGACAGCCAACCAGAGTATTCATTATTTGGCTTTGCAAATATACCTCTACACTGGCCGCTGGGCATTGCAGTGGAATTAAATTAAAGGAGACAGTTCATTTGTAAAAGGCTGAAGTGCCTGTGACAAGCAGCCTCTGCCGAGTGCTACAAAGCGACTCCTGAACGGGATTTATAAAAGGACAAGAGAACGGCGGTCACCTGGGAGATGTAGGTGTGCGGGGACTTCTTTCCTCCACCAGCGACAGGCAAAGGCAAAGCTTTGGATTTCACCTTCCTGCCCCTCTGGAAACCCCTGTCTCCTCCTTGAAGCTGACAGAGCTACCAGCTACCATCTGCTGTTTGTTTGCACAACGTACATACCTCCCCCAACCTGAGGTGTCTCCTCCAAAAACTACACTCATAATATACATACTTGGAAGTCTGCTTTCTGAACAAGAAACTCATTCAATGATTGAATTAAAATCAATGAAACGAGACCACATATGTCATGTAAAACCCATCACATGATGGGAATTCCCAAAACGCTCTCCTCCTGCTGGGGCTGGACTTTCTTCGACAGACCGCTCTCTTGTTTTGATGTCAGAAGGGATCTTCAGTGGGAATGAAGGGAAGTACAATTGGCTTGGCCAGAAGAAATTCTTAAGGAAGGAACTGATTTGTCCTGCTCTGTCTGGTGGCCCCCTACCAATGAAGCCTTTCTACAGCGTAGACACTACGTTGGTGGCAAGGCCTTAGTTCATTAAGGATGTGGCTCAAACCATGGCAAGGGGAGCAAGAAATGCTGCTATCACATCCCACCCACCCCGGCCCTGTACACACAGGAAGGGCTTCCTTTAATGACTACTCACTAGTCGATTACTAGGAATTAATTCAGTAGAGAAGATAATCGATAAATGGCCCACTGAGTGTGGTTCATTAAAGCAGAACTGCTCTTCTCTTCAGGTGTGATAAATAGTGTATTTAACGTATTCAATACTATAATAAAGGTTGTAATTAAGTGAGGCAACTTGGCATCTTAATAACTGCATGCTTGAAAAGATTTAAACTTCAGACTGAGACACGGAGTAACATTCATAATCCCTCGAATGGGTTTCCTTTCTAGAAGAAAGAAATTAATGTCTGACTCTTCTCCTGAGAAGCTGACAGGGCAGATCTGTCCCCAGATCTTTGCGGAGTTAAAAGTAAGAGGTGACTTTGAGCGCCTGCCACCGCGTGTCTTTTGTTCTCCGTGTTTCCCTGCTCGCTTAATTATTACCATATTCCTAATGGGAAGAAGAAGGCAGGAGCGGCAGCGAGAAGCGAGGCCTGGGGGATGCAGTTCAGGGAGCCGGTGCGGCAGTATGCAAATTACTTAGCAATATACAAATGACTTTGCAGAAGTACAGTAAGCCTTTCCAGACCAAATCGTCTCCATTTCTGTTGCTTATTATTAAATTAGAAGCACTTTCTGCCATCACTCCTTCTTTTGCCCTTTCCCATCCTTTGCATAATTTGCGCGCACACACACACACACACACACACACACCCCCACACTTGAGGGCACATGCACGCACACTTAAAATCCAATGTTTTTCTTTCCCTATAGATTTTGAGTAAATGAAAAAAAAAAAAACACCTGAACTTTAGATACCTGCTATAATTACAAGTCTTTTATTCAGTTGTTTGCGAACCAGATGTATTTTGTTAATTTTCATCCCCTGGCAGGGGATGTGTGTAAATTGCTGGACATTTGAATACGTACATTGACGTTGTCAAACATCCCCCAAGACTTAGTTAGGATTTCGAGTCTAAGGAAAGGCTCAGCGAAAGAAAGAAAATGCATTCATTCTCACACCTCTTTAAGTGCACGCTGCCTTTGATCATAATCTATGGACAATGCTTATGGAAAAATCACCTACGAATCAGATAGTTTAGTCCTGGGAAACATTTAAGCTCCATGAACAAAAAGAGAGCCTGCAAAAGTGCAGCTGAATTCCTCTGTCTGCCACCCAGCCCCCAACTCAATCACAGTGCCTGTGTGACCTCCAATTATTGGTGTTCCAAATTCCCAATTCTATATTTAGAGCTCTCTAGTGGAGATAACAGATTTCAAAAGAATGAAACAAAATGCTTATGGAGATCATAAGGGACATTTTTAAGCTTAACACTGTTATTAAAGTTTAACTCTGTGTTAGGTGAAAATTCCTTGCTTCCTGTGCTGGTGAGAGGACACATACGCTCATATGGGGCATGGTTCTTCCCTGTCTACCAGGTGGACGGTGCCGCCCCAAGATACAGACGGGCGTGGAGCCTTTTCAGGCTTTCTCCCAGCTTCTCCTCCTCTGAGTTGAGCCGGGAAGAAGAAAGTTAAAGCGTGCCTAATAAGGGCAGGCCAGCGGCCAGAACAGAGCAAGTTCTGCACTTTACATAAATGTGCAAACTGTGCACTTTCATATAAAGTGTATCGGCTGACCAGTGTATATTGGACATTTAGTTATTTAGAATTTTTTTAAAAAGGAAACCCAAAAAGGATGCTTCTGGATAGGGCTGCCTTTATGAGAAGCATTAAAAGTGACTCATCTGGGTCACGCCTTGTTCCAACCTCACCCTTCAACATTTGCCTTTCCTCCTGCTGGGAAAAACCCAACCCCAGGCAGGGCTCACTGCTAGTGACGGGAACTTGGGTGGGCTTCCGGGCCACACTTTGTTCGCTTGTCTGAGAGTCCTTGCAGTGGCCTGGACTTGTCACAGTGGAGTTGCATCAGGGTAGGCAGGAGAGGACCCAGCTCTGGGGCGATGAGTGTGGAGCACTGTGAATGGAGTCAGAGTTGGGCTGGTGGGCCTGGGCCAGGGTGCAGAGGTGAGAGGCAGCTTCTGAATCATGCACGGAGCTCCCTAAGAATTGACACACCTTGCCCTGCCCACATTTCCTACAGGGAGAGCCCAGGCAAGCACAGAGCTGCCCAGGGGACGTACTGCTATTATCAGTCCCAGAGTGTGAGGACATGGCTAAGACGGTTTTAGGGACTGAGTATTGCAGATCCTGCAGCCGCAGCTGCCTGAGAGGCCCCAAAGGAGATCACAGTTGTCTGAAGGCTTCTGCTGCCTTTAAGGTCAGAGCAGCTGGGGAACTCTCACCAACCCCATCCTGGCCAGGCTTCTTCGCTGCTGAGGTTGGGCAAGTAAGGATCCAGGCTCCTGGCGACCTCCCTCATTTGTTCAACGTGTAATTACTGAGTTCCCCGTATGTGCGGGGCACTGTGTTAGACGCTGGGAAGGCAGTGTCGACTTATGGAGTTTAATGTTTAGCAAGGGAGATAGATCCTAAATAAATAATTACATAAGTAATGGTTAATTTTAATTGAATAACTGGGCTACGTGTGATACCATCATCCTCCAAGGGCTTGGCCAGGCACAGGGCTCTTGACAACCTCTCTAAAGTCACTCAGACTTGGTTTGAAGATGGAAATGTATGTGCAGTCAGAGGGAGTTGAAAGACCGTCTGGTCCCCTGCCTCCCGCTCGCAGATGAGTGCCTTGACATACAGAGCCATGAGGAAATTTGCCTGTGGTCACATGGCTTATTGGGCCCACAAATCGATCTGAGAATATATACCAAACCTCATACAAGATGCAAATGTGTATCCTAATGTACTCCAATTATATTAATATAATATACATAATTATAGCAGGAAGTAGAGAGGTGGAAAGTCCCAAATCACAGCGACTGTATTTTTTATTTTGGGATGCATTTCTTCATTAACATAGGAACCTGAGTACGGCTGAAGTCCTGGGAATTCTCTTCCAACACGGTGATGAAACTGTACAATAATGACCTTCCTCAAGAGTTGCTGGGAAACTGTCCAGTATTTCCGTGCTGGCTCTTGCTCAACCCTTCTGTGAAGCCTGCATCTTCCTGGGTCTCAGAGTGATAGAAGACCTCTCCTCTGTGCCACCTCTTTCTTAGAGACACAGACCTCCCATTCAGGCAAAGTAGACAGGGGAGGCTGTTTTGTTTCAATCAAGCTAGAATCACACCTTTAGAGGAAATTATTACTGGTGAGTACACAGAGTGTCACCTAAGCAGATACATACTCCGTGAAGACTCCGTCTCTCATCCAGGAGGCCTGACGTTACCCAGCAGTCTGGGATATGCCCTTGAGGGCTGGTTTGCTGCTTCCAACAGGAGATTTCATAACGCTGCCCCTTGATGACTTCCAGAGGCCACTCATTACGCTGGCTGGGTAGTTCTGTAAACACACTGTTTCCAGGAGATGATTTAAAGTGAGCATTGGGAGGCTTGTTTGAAGATTCTTTTAATGCAGAGGTACAATTGGATGATGTAACAATCCCAGTGAAGCTGATGCTGGCAGGAGTGATTGAAATATTTAAATTGTTTAGGTTGTAAAAAAATATGTATTAAAAATCTGTGAATTTGGGTGGTTTTGCCCTGTAGTCACCATCTGGCTGTGTCTAATAAGGTGCCCTGACCTCACAGCTTCACTTCTTCGAAGGAGATTCTGACCCTGATGAAAATGAGGCTGTTGGAAAAGGGACAAGTTTCAGGTTTCTGTCTCCTGTGCTATCTGCAGTCCTGTTGACTGCTCAGATATTTACTGACTTTAAGGGAACTCACTCAAAAATCCAATCTCTTCCTATTTCTTCTCCCTGATCTCTCATGGAATGGTTGACGTGGCAATAAACTTTTGCGTGAGGGCAGCTGCCCTGTTGGGTACCGTTACTCCCTTTCCTGCACCAACGTGGCTTAATGGGTCGTAGCTACGCTGAAAAGAGTCTTGCAGCTAAAGCAGGGGCATGTGAACCCCAGTTAGAATGTTAAAGATTTTTAAATAGGCAAAGAAGATTTCTGGGGGTCCCGCTGAAGGGTCATCCCCATCTTTCTTTGTCTTTGAGCTGTTTTACAAGTCTGTAGGTGACAGAAAACTGACAGTGTAAAGTATTCTTATCCATAGAGAGGAAAGAGAATTGTGTCTACTGAAGTGCAGTTGATTATTGCCCTGTGGATATTCACCAGTTTCTCATCTGTTCATTTCAGCATCCTGATTGCTTATATATGTCTTAGCTCTGGATTTTCTTTTGAACCAGTCATAATATCTTACTGGCTTTCTTATCATTTAATGAGTTAAATAAATAAAATCTTTGATATTTGTTCATTTTCTATTTGTCCGAGTGTCATAATTTAAACTACCTAAAAATATTAGCCTTTAAAATAAATGCAAGCCATGTCTTATACAAAACAGCTGTGGAAATATTTCTTAATATGGACTGTGATGATCATAAAGTAGGAAGTTGTAACAAGTTCACCTCTATAAACTGCCTAAAATGATGGCAGAGAAGAACATTAGCTAAAATAACTGAAATTCTTACTGAGAAGGGTCTCTCAAGTCTTGGATTCAACACACAGAAAAGGTGGGTGAAGCAGTCTTGCCAAGGCATCAAGAGGATGGAATCCACCTCCCCCCTCGCCTGGTTGGAGCTTCTGGTCATTATATCCACATAATGACCACACCCAGCTGAGTATTTGCAAGTCAAAATAAAGCACCCCAACATGAGGCAGCCTTATAGACCACGTTCCATCTCAGAATTATGTGATAACTAACTGTTGCCTGTCCAAAAGCCCAAAACTACAAAAGACCTGTCATGCTACCCAAAGGAGGCTCCTTTCTTGATTAAAACCAGACAAGACCCAGTGCAGAAGGAGGTAGCATAATAAGTGGACTATACATAGGTTCCTTTTTTTCCTGTTATCTCATCTTTACTTTTGTTCATCAGTACTGGAAAAATAAGAAAAAGAAATGCAACAAGGCAACAACTTAGAGAAGCTATAAGCTACTGCATTTATTTTTGATTTGTTCTCACTTGACGTTCAGAAAAATCTATTCACTATGGAGAAAATTTAAGAATTCTCACTTTCAGGTTTGATGGTAATCTAAAGCAGACACTGCTCATTACACAAAAGAAAAAGGATTACCAAACTGTAGGATCCTATTTTCATTTAAATATAATCAGATGTATACACACACACACACACACACACACACACATACACACACACACATATATATATTTTAAATGTCTGGAAGAATATATGCAAAAAAATTAACCATCTACAGTGAATTACAAGTATTTTTTATTGATTTTATTTTTTACTAACGAATTTTTCTAAATTTCCCACAGTCACAGCAATTCTTCTCATCGATTAGATTGTCATCACTCTGGACCCACAGTTTCTGGGACTGACGTACAGGGCATATCTCCCTGAGAGTCAGCTTAAACAGTAAAATCCTCAGAGATCTGCATCCCAGGGAAATGATTGATATTACGACTCAGAATTTATTATAGAGCCATGAATTTTGAATAATAGGGAAATTCTTTTTAGATTGTGTTCAGCCTTAAAGTTTCTCTCTTCTGGGCAATGAAGGACAAGGTATCAAAACCTTTCACATGTTGCCAAATTCAGACAGAGTCGAGGCTCAGAGACAGAGAGTCTTAGAATTTTTTTCAATTAATAAAAAAAGTCCTGAGATTAAAGCAATGACCAATTTGAAACAGACTGATATCTGAATGAAAATATAAGAGGATTAGCAAAAGAGAGAGAATCAGGATGATGATTCTGCAATAGGGAAAGAGATGTTTGACTGTATATTTTATGTTGAATGGTCCATAACTGAGTCCCTAGCAAAGACTTATGTTCTATACAAGCTGAAAGTTCAGGGATGTCTAGTAGGTCCATGGGCAAACGTCAAGCTGTCCTTCATAGGGGGGACCAAAGAGCCTCATAGCATGGAAAATTGACTGGCATTTTGAGGATGACCACTGAGCCCTGGATCTAAAATCCCTAAGCCAGACAAAATATTACCCTTTAAAATAAATGCATGCCATATCTTATACAATACAGATCTGGAAATAGTTCTTAATATGGATCGTTAAGATTAACTCGAAACCCCCTCCCTTCACCCATCCCCCAGCAGAGTATAGGATGGGGTAGCGTGCCCTCCAAGCAGGAGAGGAGAGTTGAGGTAAGGAGGGAACTTCCGCAGGCATGCAAGTTCAGTGGCTGATGTCAGACTGGCTACCAAGCCAGCCCCATTTGGACCAGTTCCATAAGTCATAAGGAGAGGGCTGTATAACACAGGGCAAAAGAGAATAAGAGTAATAAAGAAATTCAGAAGCAAAAAATGTAAATGCACAAGACCGTACTGCTTCCCTCACCGTATACCTTGATAGGGTTTTTCCTCCCCTCCATTGCAGACAGCGATGTTGGTATGGAAAAGAGGGGAGACAGTGATTACACATTGGAAGAAGATCAAGAGAGAATTTGCAATGAAACGAGCAGCAGGGAACAATGGGCCCTCACAGGCCCTGCAGAGGACTTCTGTGCCAGGGAGGGACTCCCTCCTCTGGCCAGTGGAATGGTGGGCAGGTATCCACCCTTGGCAGCAGCAAGGAGTGCCACTGCTTCCACCAGCACCTGTGTGCCATGCTACGGGTTTGCCCCAGAATCAAAGATGGAATTAGAGAGCGACAAAGATCCTAGAGCTATATCTGGGAATGAACCAGAAAGTTCCTCTTTTGTTTCTCTTAGAAAGAATGAATTGCGGTGTGGTCTGGACAAACATCTTTGCAGCTAGTGGCTTTGATTATTCTCAAATGACATAGTCTGTTGTCGCTCATAAATTATGTAATAAAATAACCCCTTCATGTATGGCAGACATTTTAGCTAGGTGTATACAATTGAAAATTCCTGTGAGCTTTCTAGTGGCCACTTTCACATAAAGATGCTGGGAAGATAAAGTAGTATCACCTTTAGAAAAGCAATTTACCAAGATACAACTCATAAATTTTAAAGGCACTTTTACTCTTTGTCTAGTAATACAATTTTAAGAACCCTCTCTCAAAGAAAGAATACTAAATGCTAAGATCTACGCACAAAGATGTTTATTAGCATGTTACTTATAAAAGTCAAAAACTATTACCAATCTAAATGCTCAAAAATTGGAGATTAGTTAAGTAAATTATGAAAATCCACACTATGGATGTAATAGAACTATTAAAATGATGTTTATAAAGAGTTTTTCATATCATTGAGGTACATCTATATTTTTTTAAATCAAGCTAGTAAAATGTAACATTCCATATAAATTCTCAGCTATATAAAATAATATGCATTGTACATAAAAGTGGGAAATAGATGAAAAATTATCTCTGAGTGATAAGATTATGTTTGATTTTTATTCCATTTTCTTTACTTTTTTAGTATTTTATTTTCCAAGTTTCTATAATAAGCAAGTAACTAATTTATAATCTAAAAGAAGAAATGTCTATATACATGTGTGTGCAGTGCATAGAGACTCCTACATACACAGACACACACACGTATTCGGTGCCTTGATGAGGAGGCGGCTGTCCCTCACACGACGGCTAGCTCATGTGTTACAAACTCAGTATTCTTATTGCTTTGCTTTTCTAGCTTGAATAATAGTTGTAGAAATATTTGTTCTGTTCCTTTTCTTCCCTCTCCCCATAAACACACACACACACCCCACATACACCATACAACACACACACATGCACACGCACACAATTAAAATCTTTGTGGACAGTTACCTGAGAACAAATTGGATAATGTATATAAAATCCTCTGGGTGTTTTTTCTCTCTCTCACTTCCCCTCCCCACCTTCCCTTTCTCACTGTCCTCTTCATTACCATTTTCCATCCAGGGACGCCTGCAGTGCGAGGGGAGAGAGAGATAGAGGTTGGGGGAGGGGAAGCCAGGCGAGCAGCTTTCCTTGGCAGGCGCAGAGGGCAGTCATTTCAGCAAGCAATGAGCCAGAAGCTGCCGAGATGGGGTTCAGGGTAGTTGGAGAAGGGCCTGGGGGGCAGGTTGAAAGAGCTTGGATTGGATGAGACAGGCCATTTGGAGCCCCAGTAGGCGCCCCGGCAGGGAGAACCAACATTCCAGAGAAGGCTAGCTGGAGGGAGGGCTCCGGGCCAAGGAGCAGGGCACAGCTTGCACGCCTGTCCTCATCTCCAGCGTGCCAGGAAACGCAGCAGCAGCAGCAGCAGCAGCGCAGAGCTGTTCTTTTTCTGTGGGTTAAAGGGCATATTTCCTCTCCCCTTTCCCTATATCCTGGCTCCATGTAAAACAGAGGTCACAGATTCAAATGCCTCTGGATTAGGCTGTTACGTAAGAGAGGCAGGCAGAGTGTGATGAAATACAGAGCGACAGGGACTGCGGCGTACCGGGGCATGTTAGCTCTCTGAAGAGGTCTGGCATACTTTCATGCCAGCACTTTTGCTCAGCAGGTATGAGGCCAAGGGTTGCAGGTCTTCCAATTTTTCAAGGGAAGCTGAAAATCCAGAGGAGCTTGAAATTATCATGTGTGTTTTGTGTGCGCGCATGCGTGCACATAAGAGATCTCAATATTTAAAATATTGGCTCAATTAAAAAACAATACTGTGTAGACCAAATATAGCATATCTGCTGGCTGGATTTAACCTATGAACCACTGCTGGGGACTCTAAAATAAAACCAGGTAAGACTGCCTGCCCTTCTTTTATGGCTGGTAAGAAGCATTGTCTCTTGCAAAGGGACGCTGTTTAGTTTCTAGCATGTGCACACCATTACCCTAGATACCGTGAGGGATCCGTGAGAAATACTAAGTTGTTTTCTGTCTTCTAGGAGCTTAAAACGTTGTGGAAGCAGTAAGATTTCACTCAGGAAGGTTAGGGAATAGTGTTATGCAGGATTGTAATATCAAGGCCCAAATGGATCTGATCAGATGTACCAAAGACACCTTGAAATGAAAGAATGGCTTTTAGAGCCATAGAAATACCGGACTGTGGGAAAATCAGTGGTGTGGAAGTATCTAGAATTTTGTTCACCTTTATGTTCCCAGCACTAGGCACGTAGTAGATGATGTTCAATAAATATTTTTTGAAAAAAAGGATAAAATTAGTGAGTCATAGAGGGAAAAAGCCTTGTGAGCTTAGAAAAATGAGGAAACAGAGAGGCAAATGTGACAATATTCAATAGAGAAATGCTGAATTTGGGGACCAGAGCATTTGATCAATAGGGTCCTCATTTCTGCTAGGGAGAGGAATTGTGTAACAAGTTCTCACTGTAACCCATATTATGGTTCACAGGGCTATTTACATTCTCTGCCGACATGTCGAGTCAACCTCCTAATGACCAATTAAGCTTTCTTGACATTTTGATGCAAGGAGAAAGGAGCCCTGGATGGGGGACCTGTACACTCTTCCCATGTGAATGGTCTGTGTCTCTTCATAATGAGCTTCCAGGTTTACATATTGGCGTTTGCACTGTTTGGACGGCAACCCCCATCTCCCTGGGGCAGATGCCACTCCTTGGGGTCCTATCTTGGTGATTGCCTTCCTTGATGGCGGTCCAACTCATCATCCCTTTACTTCAACAATTGGCATCACAAAATAAGGGCCCAAATGAGCAAAGCACACAGGACACACAGCTGTCAATCAAAGAAGGGAGCAATCGTTTTGTGAGTCGTCAAGGGAATCTCAGAAAGGAAGGGGATCCAGGGGCGGGTTTTAGGAAAATGGATCACTTTTGGAAAGGTGGAGAGGATGGGGGAAAAAAGGATATGGACAGGGATGATAAAACCAATTTGCTCTCCCAGAAAGTTTGTTCTGGAGGATTAGGGAGAGGGAAAATTGGTTGGGTAAGTCTGAAAGGCAGGCTGAAGGGTTTGGACTTTATCCAACACACGTATGGAGGAGACACTAAAGTTCTGAGGAAGCAAATGATAGCAGGAAATTGGTGTTTTACTTAGACTGCTTGGTCTAAGTAGGAAGGGCTTCATTGCATTCTCATTATTGTTCAGAATTAACAAATCAATCCTGAAGGGCTTTGTGGGAGTCAAACAGGGCCCTCCCCAAGAATGTGAGCTTATTATGAGTGCCTTATGCTCGGTCTCCAGGAGACAGGTGGACAATCTGAGAACACAAAGGCCCCTGGATTCCTGGAACAAGCTCAGCCATGAAGACGGCAACATGAGATATATCACAGTGAAATCAGACACCATTATTATTAATAGCCCATCTCTGTCGGTCCTGATGGAACAAAAGCTTAAGGTTTCGTTGTCGTCCTGGGCAACATTTACAACACAGCCATCTACCCTTAGACTTTGGCAATGCCAGGAAATCAGAGTTGCAGCCATGCGACTCCCCAGAATTTAAAAGTAAAAGAAAACTTCCATGGGCCTCGTGGTCACAGTGTCAAGAAGAATTCTGGGTGAGTATTAGGGACAAGTGGTCATAGGGCCACTTAAGCTAGCTGGGGACCTTGTGCAGGGCACAAATATCTGGAGCTCCAGTTTTTCATTTCTTTTGAGCTCAGAACCCATTCTTTAAATGAGCATTCATCTAGAATTTCAGTATGTGAAATGGACAAAAGTGTCAAGCTCTGGCTAAACAGAATGGGGACTCCTCGCCCACCACACTGTCCGCAGCTAACACACCTCCACCTCTGGCGAACCTGAGTCACCTCTGCCCAAGTCCAGGACTCCCTAGAACACAGTGTGAAACCAACTGGGCTGGACTGTACACCTACAGAATGAAAACTTGGTTTCGCTGTGGCCCACAGTAATGTTATTAATTGTAATCACACTTTTAAGTAACATTTATTTTGCACTTATTACATGCCAAAGATTATTCTAAGCACTTTACATTGAATCTCCACAACCATTCCATGAGGTTAGCAACTGTCATTACCCCTCTCTTACAGAGGAAAAACCAAGGTCGAAGGAAATACAGCATCTTGCACAAGTTGGTAAGTAGTAAAGCCAGACTTCGGTCCCAGGAAGTAAAATCTCGGAATCAGCCTTCTTAATACTCCAGTCTAATTAGTTCTGCTTCATTACCTTGGGTGAGTTATTAAAAGTGTAGGGTTTGTGTGAAGTGTCTAGTTTTAGTTTTTTTCCCCCTTCCTTAAAAAGAGAGGGACGGACAGAGGAGCCACTCGGGGTTGACAGCAGCCTGGACCCAAGGCCAGGTTTCTTCTGCTCCTCTTCGCAACACTGGGAAACAGATGACTCCTCCGAAAGCATCGGAGAAATCTGACATCCCTGCTCTGTGTTTCTCAGGCGAAGGAATTGCAGCATTGCAGCCATGGCTATAAATATCGGAGTTAATGAGGGAGGACTCCTGGAGACCTAAATGAATCCATTTTATGGGTTTGTCATACATCAGGTTAATATGATTCTGACAAATAATTATATTGAAAACTGGACAGGGACTGAGGATGTTATTATTCCTTTTGAACTTACAGCAGAGTCGTCTGGCCAATTAAAGGTGATGACGCCAACACCGAAGCGCGGAGCAAAACAGTAGCAATTTGTGGCTTGTAGACAAAAGAGCTTGCAGCCTGCACTGGCCCTGGCACAAGCAACACAGTTGTCATCATGTGACTCGTTAGTGAGCAGAGCAACTCCTCATGTCGATCATTGCACAGCTAGACCCGGTGTGGGCACAGGCGGAGGGGGATAAAGGCAGAATGGACTACTAATATGGTTTTTCTCTCTCTCTCTTTTTTTAAGCATTGACTCTGAGGTTTTTCCATGGAAGGACATATATATTGGGTGATCTCTGAGTACAGGTTTTTAGTTTCAATTTGTCAAACCATGACGGCAGCTTCTTGTTTGGCTAGAAGGGTGGCTTACTCTCTCTTGGGTTAATTACAGTGGACTCTTAGGGGAAAGGGCTTCTTACTGAAGAAAAATTTTAAAAAGATACGCTGTGGCTGTGACATTTGCCATCACCTAATTGGATTGACCTGAAGTCCTGGAGTTGTGCTCTCATCTGGAGAGCCGGGTCACCCAGGAAGACTGGCCCCAGGGAAGACATTCAAGTTCATGGGCCTTTCCTCAGCCACTGAGGGCTCTGCTCCAGCACTGCAGCTTGTTCACCGCTCAAGCGCATGTTCCCCAGGGGCCGCAGACGGGCTTAAAGTCAGGCCTTGCTCTGCTCATCCAGCCTGGCCGCCTGGAGGAAGGGGGCATTTTTTAACATACACAAAGCACTGTGTGAGTTAGCGACAGTCCTCAGCTCTTTGTGCACCGTCAAGGACCCGCTGCTTGGGCTACAAGAGCAACTGAAAGGCACCACTTTTATTTGTCTTCCTCATGTTCCCAAGCAACTGCCGTGGTCCTCCATATTCTCCTGCCTTACTGTGCTGTCTCCTCTCACGGGGCATAAGGAGAGTGAGGAATGAGACAGAGTTGGGACTACACTAAGAACAAAATCCCATCTGGCCTTGACTCTGTTGGCACTGCTTCTTTTCATCATTAAGATCCTTTCCTCACTATTCCCCGCCTCCCCTTATCAGCCCTCTCCGCCCCGGTAGTTTTCCAGCCAGGGATTGCAAGTGAGAAGCTTCTTCAACTGCCCACACCAAAGCCCTCTTCCCACAACCCAAGTCAATCTGAACCTTGAGCAAAGTGAAACTTGGGGAAATTGCTTTAGCAGGAAAGCAACTCAGATGCTGCTTGTCACTAATCAATTGATCAAAACTTACAGTACAAACTTCAAAAATTAGGTTTTTTTAAATAATATCCTCTAAAGAAGCTCCATATTAAATGGCTTAGCTAAATTCTCATTAAGATAAGTGTGATGACTTTCAAGAGAAAACAAACCTGAATATTGCTATGAGAAAAACACTCAGTTCTTGAGGACAGCTGTTCCCTCTTCCCATCCAAAAAGTTGCCAGTAGTGTGGGACTCTCTCCAGGTCACTGAGTACTGGCCCAATGACCCTCTGTCAAGGACCCCTGTCCCCGTGTGTCAGGCCCTTGTCTTGAGCAGATCATCCCAGAACACAGAGAAAGGCCGAACTGAATGAAGCTCAGCTCTTGAACCCAGTATTTGGAAAAAAATGTCTTCCTTTTTTTCCTTTCCCAATTTCAAGAAAAGATAACGCCATATATTTTCCTAAAGGGCAGATACACAGCATCAGATGAGATTATTTTTTTCCAGCTGAGCCTCCTGCTGGGTTCCCCAGCCAACTTTCTACAGCTCATAAAATAAACACAATTCCATTCATCCCCCCAGCTCCAGATCCTTCATTACTTGGCTATGGACAAGTGGGCAGGTGGTGCCGCACAACAGGGCTTGGATGAGCTCCTTTTTCCTTCCTGAACGGAAGGAGTAGGATTAACACAAAATCTTTTCTATTAGTGAATGACAGGACAGACAACTGGGAAGTTAGTGTAAATTTCATCCTGGAGAAAAGGATGGAGGTGGTTATTAGAACAGGCTGGCTGTCTCCATGAAGGTAAGTCTGGAATCTTCCATTCTGACCACCACTTCCTGCGTGGTCCAGGCTGGCTCTGTTAGATGGAGATGGGCCACTGTATACGCGGGATGTGAGGGCGTGACAAGGTGCGGATGGGGGGCTGGGTGCGTAATAATGTGAATGCATCAAAACTGGCCTCTGATTACAAATATGAAGACCTACTGCGAAGCATTACTTACTTTTAGTATTGTTTCCTTTTAAATATTGAAAATGTGGGGGAATTCAATGAAGTAGCCCCAGGAAACGGAAGACACAGAAACAGATACAGATTTTCTGTAAAGTTAATAGAGCTTAAATTCCCTCAATTGCATGGGCCTCTGTGAGTCCAGAGGGCTGTTGGGAGTTGTAGAATGTTCTAAGTGAGAAGGGGAAGCCAGGCTGTAATTAGAAAGTATTTCTGTACAAAGACACACCGATTTCAAAGCTGTTGAAACTTTTCTGTATAAGGACACACACACGCAGCTGCTGGGTCTTTGAGCAGCTAAGAGGTGGCCAGAAAGTGGTAGTGCCTGAGCAATGGCCCAGGTTCTATGGCGTCTGTGGGCCCTGAGGCACAGTCTGGAACGGGAAGGGAACAAAGGGTTGCTGAAGGCTGCTCTGCAGGTAGATGTCTAGTGCTAAGGTTCCCACTGGAAGTGTTAGCTGTGCAGTTAGTGTTGCTGTTAGAAAGGGTATATCCTCAGTGGGATTCAGAACTGTCAGTCTCTGATAATTGATGATTGTTGAAGGGTCTTACCTACTTGTGAAAGTAGGACGCATTGACTCAACGATTACCTATTGGATGACCTTGCAGAGTGAGGACACAATTTGTGCCTCATCCTGTGGAGACACCACAAATAGCCTTCGACTTGGAATGCCAAAATTCATCCTGAAGTATGCTAAAAGTCCCTATACCCACTATGTCCTGGGGCAAGGATGGGATAGATCCTAGGCCAGGATAATCCTTCTAGCTGGGGAGCAGATTTCCTTACAGGGGATCTACATATATGTTAAGTCATAATGTAGATATATACTTACATATATAAGTATATGTAAGTATACTTATATATGTACACTTACATATATACAAGTATATATGTATATATATACGTGGGTATGAGGTTTTCTCTTACTTGCAAGCTAACAAATTATCGGGCCATAGTTTTATTTATATGTATGTACCTAGGTACAATTTTTGTCTTTATATATGTATATACACATACATAATAGATATATACGCATACACACAGACACACACATATACAGAAAGTAGGAGACTTCTGGGTCAGAGACAAAGACCTTTTATTACTCTCAGCAAAATGAGCAGGTCAGAGCAATATCCCCCACAGGGCTATCCAATGAGGGCCAAATAGCAGCTATAGGCACCACGGATGCCTTCTCGGAGAGGAACCCCACAATTAGGAAACTCTGATCTTATGTAGGGCAGCTAGTGACCTGCACATCATTCCCTCTGGAAAGACAAAAACATTATCTTTACTCTGAAAGATAATCACTTTGGGTAGAGGAAGGGGAATTTTTATCTTTACTACTTTTGAAGGTTTCTAAGGTGGGAGATGTCACTATCCTGGAATATCTACTTCTACAATCTTTCTTAATTTCGTTGTAAATGTCTTTGTTCAGAGGACTGTGACTTTGAAGAAATGTTAAACATTCACAGAGAATTGTCTCGCCCCCAAAACATGTAGGTAAAATGAAATCTCCCTCCCCCAGGAAAAATCTCTTTAGTTATACACAACCCTTCATGAACATTTTATACAACTCTACCACCCCATATAGTAGCATTTTGTAGACTAGAAGGGTGGCAAAGGGAAGTGTGGGTAACTGCCACCTTCATCTCTCTATTATTGACCACATGTGGGAAGCAGCTTTCTGTTAAGGGACGTTGGAGTCCAGGCCTTCAAGGCTGTGGCCATCAGTAACAGGCGTGGGGGTGTGAGGAATGGGAAAAAGGACACATAGTGTGAAGGAACATCTGCCCAGGGAATAGCTCAATGGAAGAGATGAGATAAACTCCTTTCTCAAGTAGCCTTGAAGGATAGGACTCTTGAAGCAGAGAAGTCTTACTTGAAGTACAAGGCACACTTGTTTGCTCCCAGGTGTAACTGAATCCCTGAGTTCTTCTTCTTGGCCTAGAAAGAGAGGCTGGATCAGTCTCAATAAGATGAAGTCCAGGCCTTGAAAATGTTATTGGTCACCCACTTTCTTTGAACCAAGATCTTTTGACTTATCTGGACACTGTTCTTTTGCTAACAACCATCTCCCTGGGCTTTCAGAAAAGGTAGACAGAAGGGCTGGTTTCTCTTTAAGGTATGTAGGAACTCGATCCCAAGAATAATCTCTTCTTAACCGCACAGCAGAGCAGTTCATCTGCAGCCACCAGTCTCACTGTGGGCCAACCTCCCCTGGCTGACCCTGCCAAGGCCCTCATATTCCCAAGCTGCTGTCCTGCTTCCCAATTTCCACCCCACAGCCCACCCACCTCTTCCCATCTCCCTCTACCCAAATGGGAGATTGATGATCTAAATCCCTGCTGCCGATGGTGAGAGTAAAATAACATCAGGAAGTATAAAGACGGGGCTACTTTTAGTTTGAACCATATGAAATTATTTTCTCATAGGTCAAAAAACAATTAAATATTGGCAATTTCAGATAGTTCACCTAATGGTTCTTCCTTCCTGGGGAGGCCATGTGAGGTGCACATCAACTGCCTGAGTCAACTAGATTCATTGGATGCCCTTGATTTCAGCTGCTGCAAACATCTGCATGATTCTCAAGTGTGTATCTCCAATTCCAGCTTCTCTTCTGACCTGCCAGACATCCTCATTTGCATGTGGCCGATGTACCTCAGATCTGATATGTGCAAATGACAACACCCTTCCCCACCTCAGACCTGTTCATTCTGTATTCCTAAGGCAAATGGCTCCACTGTCTACCCAAAGTCACCAAATTCTACCCATGGAACATTATTGATTGTTTTCTCCTTAATCCTCCATCTCCAGTTGGCACATATGTTAATAATATGTAACAACATACACATATGTTAATAATATCTCCTTAATGGTGTTCAGTCTAGTTCCTTCTTCCTCACTGACCTCTTCTAAACTGTCATAATTTCTTACTTGCATCCTAGCAACCACCTCCTAATTGTTTTTTCTGCCTCCGATTTTCTCACAACTCCAAAGCATATAGAATCCTTCAACCAGAGAAATATTAATAGTTCTGAAACATAAATCTGATCATGTTCTTCCTCTTCTGTGTCTCCTATTGCCTTTCAGATAAAGTCCTCACCCTTAAAGAGCCACAAGATTTTGCATCTCATAGTTCTTGAAGGAGGGTGGGATCTAGCAGCAGCATCTCTTTAGGGGCTATTTTGGGTTTTTGGTGACCAGGAGGTTATTCACATTTAGTGGGCAAGATCCAGAGATGCCAAACATCCTGGAATGGAAGATGCAGTCCTGCCCAGTGAAAAATCGTCCCATCCAAAAAACCAACAGATTATAAATTGAAATACACTGGTTGGCTTCCTGGTTTCTGATTTCCAGCTACTCAAACTCCTTCACCTCGTGCTGGAACCATCTTGAACTTTTCAGTTCCTAGAGGTACTTACTACCCTATGCCTCTGTCTTTGCTTCCCCTTCCCACATCGACCCTATACCAGCCCCACCCACCAACTTCTTAATTTGCTAACTTCTTCCAACTCATCCTTCAAGACTCAGCTCAGAAGTTTCAAATCTGGGCCTTCCTCCTCTTCCTCCTTGTTCTTCCCTCCCCAGCTTGGGGCTTGAATCTGGGTTTCCAAAGCATCCTGCACTTACCTCTCTACTACTGTGTTTAAAGTGTCTCTTCATGTGTATCTCCCATTCAATAGTGAGCCCTGCAGAGCAAGACAGGGTGGCCAGTTTCTGTATTCCTAGCATAGAACTAATACATAATATCTTCTCAAAGAATTTTTAAAACTATAGACTATCTTCAATGTTTTGTTATGATTTTTTAATTCTGAAAAGTAATATATCTGCTTGGTAAAAATTCAAACAGTACAAGAAGAGAAACCATGTAGCATAGTGGATATGATTACCTGAGTTTGGATCCAGGATTCACTGCTTAACTTTATGAGGTGACTCCCTTTCCACATCTGTAAAAAGGAGGTGACAGAGGCACTAATGCATAGTGATGGAATGCAAGTGCTTTAGCGGCTGAGCTCAAGTCCCAGTAATGCTACCTACTAGCTGTGTGACCTTGGGCAAGTTACTTGCCATCTCTATGCCTCAGGTAAACTAGGATAAGCTAAAGTTTATGCAAAGGTAAGCTAAAATTTGTCCTGTGGGTTTTTGGATGATTACATGAGATGATACACACCAAGTACTTAGAACACTGCCTGGTACAAGGCAAGTGCTCAATAAATATTAACTAATATTATTATCGATAATAGCAAAAGTATTACAAAACAGTATACATTAAATACACTAGCTTCCTTTATCAATGACAACCGTTATTAATATTTTTTAAGTATTACTCCAGAAATGTTATATACATACCCAAGCATATATTTATGGGTTTTTAAGTACAAATGAGAGCAAATTATGCATATTTTACTTTTTCTCATTTAATAATATGCTTAGAGATCTTTGCCTAATAGCACATGTAGCTCCAAACTCATTATTGTAACGGCTTCATTATAATGGCAATACTATGATTTATTTGCTAGTTTCATAATTTTTTGGCCAGCCACATGCCCACTGTTGAAAGTTATTTCCAATTGTTTGCCGTTGCAATAAAGTTTGTTACTGAATGAGTGCATTAATCACAGATACCTCCCTATCCTTTGGTAAAAGACAACCTCAATTTACTCTGCAAAACCTTCAGGCTTCTCAGTGGTCTCCTACATTGCCCTGTGCTGACGAAGTAGAGATGCAAATGACCCGGGGTCATCTTCGCTCTACTTTGACTCTTTCAAGGCCTTTCCGCCAAGACAGTGCTCCAGCATCCATGGGCCTGATCGCCCTTGGGATCTGTACAGCCTGGATTCTCATCAGTAAATACTTCAGATACCTAATTACTCTACGGGGAGGAACAACATGGAACTATCGGTTCAGAGATGTCCACAGGGGGTAGAGGGGGAGACATGCTCCTTCATCTTCCCAGAAGGGGGAAATGATTCATAACTGTCAGAAATCTGATAAAAATTCTACAAGTGTATGAAAGGAGTTATATAAATTATAAGACATAAGTCATGTTTCTTTTTGTTCTGTGACAACTAAAAAATGGATAATTTTTCATTAATATAGAAAATAAGTACAAATCACAGTAATACCCATGCAGTTGCTCCCATCCCTCCTTCCCTGGCAAATGTCATGTGCACCTTGTGCCAATGGGTGGAATGCGATATTGGAAGTGGAGGAGGCTGGAGGGGCTGGAAGGTAGGAAGAAGGAGCCCAGATGGAAGAGGTGGGAAAATGTCAGAGAGAAATTTCCCTTGTGTCCCAATTTGCCTGGAGCTGCTTCTGCCTGAAGCTCTACAAGAGACACGTTCAGAAAGGAGGCCAAAAAGAAAAAAAAAAATTTTTTAGCTCCTTTGTGAGGCTTTCCAGGGGTAGACATTTCTGAAAAGCTGATTGTGTTTCTTCCCAATCGTGCAGGTCCACAGTCTAATCAGCACAAAGACTGAGATGATAAACCCACAATACAAAAATTCTGGGATCTGAGCTTCTTTTCAGAGGCAAATAATGCAATTCCCCTCTGGATAATTTGTTCATCGTGGCCCTACATTTTACTGTCATCAGAGAAACAAAGGTAGGCGTCAGCACCAAGTTCTATAATCTGGGGATACCACCAAGGCGTCCTGCATTTGCCCTGAAGGAGCAGTTCATCATTCGGCTGTATTTTGTAAACAAGTAGCCATTTTTCAGTCAGATGGGCGATTTTTCCTACTTTCATTCACCCTAATACTCCATTTCTGCACAGTCAGATTGGCTGAGCAGAAAGGCTAGCCTGCTCATCAGGGTCTGGAGATGCCAGATGCACTGTTCTAAAGCCTGGACTGCTTTTCCTTGAACCCGGCCAAGCTTCCACCCAGACAGTGCTGCCCAGGGAGCGCTTCAGGTGCTGCACCTGGACTGCCGGCTCCCTGGGCTGCGAGTGGTTTGGACCCAGTGCTGGACTGTGAAGACTGAACTTCCCACTCACCCCTCCACCCGGCAACGAGCCGCCGTGGAGCCGTGGGAAGAGCATGGATTTTAGAGACAGTTTCTAGCAACATTCCTTACTAGTTCTGTGACTTCACTTCTCATAGCCAGCACGCAGTACATGTTAGCTACTATCATTAACATTTGTGGATGACCACATGCCACCAGCATTAAGGCACTATTGTCCTCTAGTCCCTTGCTATTTATTCATAATGCAGCCATAGATCTGCTGTTTCTGCATCACCCTGGGTTTGTTAGAAATGTAGACTTTCAGAGCCCAGCTCAGAACCAGTGAATCAGAATCTGCATTTTAGCAAGATCCCAGGAGGTTCCTACACACGTTAACGTCTGGAAGGCTTTGCGGTCTAGTCAATACTTCCTGGCTCGGTGAAAGCACCAACCCACCTACCTGCTGTGCTTTATTCAAAGGACAATCTTTCCTAGTGTCCTCTTTGTGTTGATCATTTTTCCCACAACCCAGATCTAGGCACACGGCCAAATCAAATATGAATTCGCTTAAAGGAAACAATGAGACAGAATATTTGACATCGTGTTTTACCGTTGCTACGTTTAACTCCAATTTCATAACCTTTTGCTTTCCTATTTCTGAAAAACATGGAGAATTATTTTAAAGTAGGCGCCTCTCCAGCCCCTTTTATTCTGGTCAAGGATGAGTGTGGTGTTCTGATACGTACATGTATGTATATTGGTTTCCGTTCACAGTTCCTGGTTCATAACACCCAGAGCCCTTCTTCAGCCTTTGGTTATAAGCTTGGTGTGTTAGGCCTCAGGAAACAGACTCTCGCTGACCTTCACCTGCCCCAAGGCAGGACTCTAATCTTCCCCCACCTTTCTGATTGTGGGTCATAAGACCCTTATTCCATAGAGGGTACCACTCCATACCCTGAGGGCTAATCACATTTTGACATGGTTTTCCATGAAAACCCAGGAGAACTGGTTTCAACTTGGGATAGCTGAACTCGAAGAGGTTCCTGGAGGGTGATGCACCCAGGAAGGGCATGGAAGCTCCATGCCCCTCCCCATACCTCACCCTGTGCATCTCTTCATCTGCATCCTTTATAATAAACTGGTAAATGTGTTTCCCCAGGTACTGTGAGCTACTCCAGCAAATTAATCAAACCCAAACGGGGGCTCGTGGGAACCCCAACTTGAAACCTGTCAGTCAGAAGTTCAGAGGCCTGGACTTGTGACTGGTGTCTGAAGTTAGGGGGGCGATTTTGGGGACTGAGCCTGCCTGGAAGGGATCTGTGGGATCTGATGCAACCTCCTGTTAGATAGTGTCAGAATTGAATCAGAGGACACCCAGCTGGTGTCTGCTGCTTGGTATGTGGGGACAAACCTCCACATTTGGTCACAGAAGTCTGCTTCTGTGTTGCTGATTGTTATGGTATAACAGCACAGGAAAAACCTAGTTTTTGGAGTTTTTCCCAAAGCGATGAGGCTATATGGTGGCATTCTAGAAACTTCTTTGCCAAAACCTTTATTTTAAGAAGAAAAAGTTTCTCTAGCAGACGTGCCTGTCTGCGCCTGTCCCAACTTGCTTCTGGAGATCGGTCCCTGCACTGACGGAGCTGGTCCAGGTAGCAAGTGAATGCCACAGGCCCTGCCTTTTAAATGCCGCTCTCTTTCAGCTGTATGTGCAGGACACCAGGCTGTTTGCAACAGCGATTTCTGAACATGACTTGCAGTGCGTACTTGCCAGAGAGCAGCAACTTCATCAACACTGACTGAATTAGAGGCAGAGACAGCAGCTGCTGCTAACACCCTGGTTTCCTGGTCCCAGGCCTCTGGTTACCGCATGTGACACTACAGAGACCCTGTTTAGAAACAACAATGCTTCCTGAACTGTGAGCTGTGACTCTAAGTGTTTGTGCAAAGAGAGCTCAGCTCACATTCATTTTTTGTAATGATTTTCTATTTTTTTAAGTTGCTATATATGTCCACAGCATGAAATTTCCAGCAAGAGTGGTGGTCCTCACCAGGTACCCTTGGGCAGGCGCCCTACAGTCCGTGGGCTCCATGGGAATTTCTCTGGAGGCCGCTGGAATCAAGGGAGGGGCTGGCAGCGGGTTCTGGAGACAGCACGACATGTTAGCTGCGATTTGGTCATTTGCAAGTGATAGAAAACCAACTCGAACCAGCTCAGGTTAGCTTAGTGACGGGGAGGAACGCTGGGCGGCTCCCAGGTAGAAGAAAGAGCTGCAGACCCGGGGCTTTAGGGACTATCATGGGATCTGAATGCTTCCAGGAATTTCCCTGCTTGCTGTGCATACGTGTGTGTGTGTGTGTCTATATCACACCATACACATCACCCACACACCTACATGTTTGTGTTTGCTTGGTTATGACCCAACCTTATGTGGGGTAACACATCGGCTTTATGCCACCAGAGAAGAGGGCTGCCCGTAGCTCTTTGCTTCAGTTTTTCTCTACTGTGACCCTAGGAGGGTCTGGTAGCCTGTTTGTGTACATCCCCACTCCCACGCCTGGCAAGTTAAAAGGGGTTTTAAATTTTTAAATGGTTGTGAAAAACAAACAAACAAACAACAAAAGCTATGAGACAGGACCCTATGAGGTCTGCAAAGCCAAAAATAGTTACTCTCTGGCCCTGTACAGAAAAAGTTTGCTTTCAGTTTGTCCTGGCAGGTGAGAGACAGTCCTTCGCCCCCTCCACCAAGCCTAGCATAAACATCCAGGGGGACAGGAGCATCTCTGTAGCCATCACTGTGGCAAGGGACACTGGGCACCCTGATTGGCCAGGCTGGAGTCCTGCGATCCCTGGGTTCCTGGGAGCAGGACGGGAACTCTCCCAGGAAGAAGAAGGTTGTAGTCACTAAAAGAAAAGGGAAGAGTTTTTTGGGAAAGTCCAATAGATACCCTGTAGGAAACAGATGTCACTTTTAAAGCAGGACCATTTCCAGAGGTGTGGCCAAGCTGAAGGTTGGAGAAGAATGCTGGGACTAGCAACGGGGACACTTAGGGTGAAGGGGCAGCGGAGGGGACCAATAACTAAATCTAAAGGAGCCGTGACCGTGAGCTTGGTCCCTGAGCTGGAGCCAGAGGAAGGGCACAGCAACCACCAACCCGCAGCTGCTGGGGAGGAAGCTCCCGCGGTCCCCACCCACCAGTGCTCCCATGGGCCAAACCCAGCCAGAGGCCAGAGGGCAAGTCACAGAGGTCAACGTCCAGGGCAGAGAGCGGGGTGGAGGAGTGTGCAGAGTGGATCGGGACAGCAAGTGGAAGGACGCAGACACACAGTTCACAGTGAGAGGAGGGTTCACGTTCTGACTCTGCTCAGGGCCGGTGCCACGGGCCAATGCTCTGCGCAGGTGCAGAGAGCCTGGATGCAGAAGGTCCCCACACTTGGGTTAATGCTCTGCTGTCGAGTCCTGAAATTCTGGATAACGCTTGAACAGGGACCTCACCTTTCTCTTTTGCACTCGGCCTCACAATTTACAGAGCCAGTCCTAAGTCTATATTTATGATTGCGTGATCTCACCAAGTAATTTTACCTCCTCTGACTTTGTTTCCTCATCTGTAAAATGAACTTAGTAATATTTTCCTCTCGGGTTTGGAGAGTAAATGAGATTTGTATGCAAGGGGCCTGCCCCACAGAGAGAAGTGAGCCATCAATAAAGACAGTTTCCCCCACGGGTACTTTCTCCCTCTTTCCCTGGAGATGGACCTTAACCGCTCTGGGCAGCCAGTGGAGGAAACAGCGTGTCTGAAATGCAAGAAACGAAATGACTGGGTGACCCAGCTGAGCATCGTCCTGGTCTGATCGCGGGCTGCTCAGAAGGGAATTGGCGAGGAAAGGAGGGCCACTAGTCATTCAGAGACTGTAAGGAAAGACCTTAAAAGCCTCTCGTTCTCTAGTTTGATTTACAAGGAGACTGAGGCCCATAAACATTAAAAACCTTGCCCAAGGTCAAGGACATAATAAGTGCAGAGCTTAACCTCAACCCAGGACCTCTAGGCTGGAGTCCAGTGAGCTTGGCACTAACTATGTATTCACTCTCGCACTGGAAATTAGATGTGGTTTGACTTAAATATAAGGCTTGGGAATTATCATCAGTTCATTATGGCACAAACCGTCCTTTTTCAATTTGCCTTTTCTCCTCCCTGCTCCCCACCAACAAATCCCCTCCCTCTTCCCTCCTCTGCACTTACAGTTCAAAAAAACTCAGGCTTTTATTTCCTTAGGGGTAGATACCAGCAGCACGGGTGCTGTGGCCTGGAGCTGAAGGGCCTGGGGACTCCGTGGTGAAGCCACAGCCACAGCAAGAGCAGGGTGCCCTGAACACACCGCAGCGCTTAACAGAACCTGCATGAAAATTTCATTTTCTTCACACAATGTCTGTCTGGCTTTCAAATGCTCGCTGCTCTGTGAGCCTCGTTAGAATGAAATCATTCTGTTCTTATTGACTCATAGATTTTCTGCTTGCATGTATACGTAAAGGCTTTTTGCAATTCTCTTCAGGGTATTTTTTTTTAGTTGCAAAATCGTCTCACACCCCACAGCAAGCTTTAATCCTGTGAGGACGGTCTGTTTCTCCTGGCAACACGGAGGCTACTAGATGAACAGGGGTCAGCTGGGTAGTCTGAAGAGGAGCCTTAGTGATCTGTTAAACAAAGCTGAGAATTCTCTGAACAGTGTTTAGCAAAGACACTAAAGTATCTTTTGTGAAGTGAATTGGAAGGGTTTTGTTCACGGGCTCTGCCTTGCCGTGGGGTTCAAAGAGTGTTCAGCCCCAGAAAAGAACATCAGTGTCTTCCCTGAAAATTAAACACATACACACACACACACGCACAGTTGTCTTTTCTGCCTGCACCAAACATTGCTTAACTGTAGAAAAGTTCATCAAGCCTGAAAATATGTATCTTTACATTCAATTCAAAGCAAGTGCTACATTTGAACAAAGATATTATGTCTTCTGTCTTTGGTAAAATGAACTGTCAAGGATTTTGGTTCAGAAAGATCAACAAAAGACCGAAACGATTCTGCAGAGTCGAGTCTCAGAGTCTGACTGTGCCAAGACTCAGGGGCCTGTGTCTCGGGGGTCCTCAGCTTTATCACCAACCCACATTTGTGACCTCAAGCGAGACACTTAAGCTCTTTGTACCTTTATTCCTCCATTTGGAAATTAGGGATAATACTTGCCGCCTACTTAACCTCAAAGGGATCTGTGAGGATTAGCCAATTAAAGTTTGCCAAATGCTTGGGAATCAATGGAGGGGAAAATCTATATGAATATGAAGAATTATTGTTGGTCCTGCCTGACTTCCTCTTCTCTCTCCGCTCCTGTTTCCACTCTTGCTCATTCAAAGGATTGCTGTCCTGGGAGACTCAATGAGCATTACTCGTGGTTTTACTTTTGCCTGCTATCGTGGAAAATGGTCATCTCCTCTTATTAAATAATTTGTTTGAAATTGATCCTTTGTATACCATCAGGGGGAGGTTTCCAAACCAAAGTATCCTTGACTGGGTGTCAGTGAGGCACAGCTGGAAGGGTTTCCTCTGGGTTTACCTTTAGTATCCTGTAGAGAAGAAAAAACAGCCATTTTAATGTGAAATAGGAAGTATAATTTGGAAATATTTGCCTATTAGGGATTCAAAGCTAGCAAAATATAAAAATAAACTCAATTTAGAGCCCTTGCTACAACCCTTAAAGAAATTTCCCTTTTAAGCAAAACAATAGTAACACTTATATTTCATAAACATTGCCCCTCTGGTTGTTACAGCCATCTATAAAATATGCATAACATAACTTTGTCATATTACACTTGTTACACAGGTGAGAAAATTGAAATGCAGAAAGGTTTAGTGATATGCTCAAGGTAACTTAGCTAACGATTGGCAGCTAAGTGGCAAATCTTCTAGTTCCAAAGGCAGTGGATTTTTCCTGCTACACCTTGCCTCCATCCTATGACTGTGGCCCAAATGATGACAAAAGTCCAAACCTTGTTGAGTTGGTATCCTCTGCTTTACTTCACAGACCATTTGGACTTGTGCACTGTACCTAGTGAGATGGGAGAACCTCCTGGAAAGTCTAGAACAGAATGCCCTTTCCAAGACCACTGCGCATGTGCTGTGGACCTTGTAATGCCAAATGCTCGCAATTGCCTAAGGGAAGCCAGGGAGTCAGGAACTGGATTCTTACTGCAATGGCATTTGTCTCTCAGTATTGCCGTTCTCTAATTCTGCCTGTGCTGCTGCTCTGCTATGTCTAGAGTGGGAACATCTGGTGGGTCCAAATGCAGAGATGGACAATAGTTTTCATCTGGTGGACACACATCATGGATGTTGTGCCAACCAGATCCCTCTTTTAGGACCAAAGCTCTCCTTTCCCCAGATTCTGGGGCACTCACGGCTGAGTTCCTCTTTAGGAACTGGCAATAACCTAACACTTGTCTCCATCGAGATCACCCTCCCTCCCTGGTAGCAGAATGTTTGACTAGAGGCAAGGCGGTTTGTGAATGTCCAACACCTCTGCCTCAAGGCAGAACAACTCTGAGGGACCGTCTCTTCTCCAGAAGTCCTCGTTAGCTTGTTTGAGGCCTTCGTTGTGACTGCATTATAGTTCAGTTTCTTATTGGGCCCAACCCTTTTCTCTTACCTCTTATATGTATTCTTTCCAAGAGTGTGCTCCCAATAAACCTCCTGCACGCAGATCTAAGAATATCAGAGTCTGTTCCCCGGGGAATCTGACCTGCCACAGATGGTACCACAAATGGCCTGAGAAAGCAGACGTAGGCCAGTTGGAAATGATGACTCCATCATTGGTGGGAGACGAAGCATGAATAACCCTTAGGTGTGTACTTGCAATACAAGTGTTAAAATTTCACTAGTGGTAATCTAGGATGGGATACTGGTGGAAGGAAATGCACTAGGCAGTGCAATATTTCTGGCATCTGAGAGCTTTATGGTAAATGAAATTGTAACGACTTGGGAATTAGATGATTTATTAGGGAACATCTATGCATTAGAGAGAGTCAAAGAAAAGCTGAAGGCAATTAACCACCAATATGGCAAAGTGTGGAAGCCAGGGCGCCTCCTTGGCAGTATTTCAAGACTCTGAAGACAGCAGGAAGACAGAAAAAGCAGAGCATCAGGACCAGGATCTAAGCAGAAGAGTAGCGAGAGCTTCATGGAGGTTGAAATCTCAACTTGACAGGTTGGCTACACCAAGGTCACAGCCCTGTTTGGGAAGGAATGGGACCCAGAGACTCAGGCCGAGGAATCAAAAATCTCAAATTCTGCTGGAATCTCTGGGACTAGGAAAAAAGCTTATTTCTTTCTGTTAAAAGCTAGTGCTTCCTCCTGTGCTCCAAGACGTTGCAGAAACCTCTACCTTGCAAGATGACATGCATTGCTGGGAATCTACCGGACCTCCCCTGCTAATTACCAGAAGAATAACTTAGGGTCAAGCCACAACATAACCCACGTGGGGAAATGCTGGAATTGCAAAGCAAGGAAAGTGATTGCACATCTAAGGAGCTGAAGGCCCTAGCCAACATTTCCTGCAAGAGCCAGCAGCATACAAATTGACTGGATTCCTGGAAGTGCTGGATTAAGGGCAGTGAAATATAATGTTGGATAAAGGATAGTTTATTATTGGAACACTTGTCCTTGATATGGGATTTTAGACCCTGGCAGGAACCTCAAGAGAGATACCAACATTGTTGGGGCAAACAATGTAGGGAGGGATGGAAAGGCTCAGGAGAGTGAGCATATTGAAGTGGATATATTTTGCAATGTCAGAAAACCTGTTAGCTGATTATGTTCTGTGAGACAGTTCAGAGGACATTCCATTTGCCAAAGCAAAATGGGATGTGCTGGGCTCACCAGCATTGTTAAGAATCTCAGTGGTGGCTGACCTCTCTGTAGGCCAGCACTGATTTTGGAAGATGCTGTCGCAGAATTGGCTTTCAGATAGCAAAGCACTGATAGAAGCCTTAAAAAAAATAGAGGCCAGGCGGTAGCACTTAACTATCAAAAGCAAGGTGAGCTCAATTATTGTAAAGTGTGACCAGGCGGGGGGGAGTGGTATGACTCACATAGTGCTATAGAGATAGTTAATAGAAAACAGCGTTTCCAGGGTCAGGAAAGAAAGAGCGGGCAACAGGGTGATTTCTCAATCTATACAACAAAAAGAAACAAAGGCTGAGGGCTGATGCCCCAATAAAATGTCACAATTTCTTGCTCAGTTTCTGGACATGATCCTGTTCTCAACCCAGAGCCCAGTGACTGAAGACAAGGCTGTGTCTCACGAGAAAGAGATCTTGCAAAATCATGGCAAGTATTTATTCTAAAGATTTTCCCAGTCCTTCTCCAAAAGGACCTACAATCAACTACTTAGGTAGCCATGTACTGGGGAAAGGGAAATATTCAAGCATTTCAAGAACTGTGTGTTAACATTGGTAACTGGGGACCCAAAGCCACATCAAGCATACACACACCTATGTTTTTCTTTTTTTTGAGACAGAGTCTCACTTTGTTGCCCTGGCTAGAGTGAATGCCGTGGCATCAGCCTAGCTCGCAGCAACCTCACACTCCTGGGCTCAAGCGATCCTACTGCCTCAGCCTCCCAAGTAGCTGGGACTACAGGCATGTGCCACCATGCCCGGCTAATTTTTTCTATATATTTTTAGCTGTCCAATTAATTTCTTTCTATTTTTGGTAGAGAC
>CAUYSK010127168.1:0-15440 GCA_963575035.1 Avahi laniger
TAGTCCCAGCTACTCGGGAGGCTGAGGCAGGAGGATCACTTGAGCCCAGGAGTCTGAGGTTGCTGTGAGCTAGGCTGACGCCACGGCACTCACTCTAGCCCGGGCAACAAAGCGAGACTCTGTCTCAAAAAAAAAAAAAAAATACATGAGTGGATTAATAAAATGTGGTATATGTACACCATGGAGTTCTACTCAGCCACAAAAAACAATGGTGATCTAGCACCTCTTATATTATCCTGAATAGAGCTGGAGCCCATTCTACTAAGTGAAGTATCAGAAGAATTGAAAAACAAGCACCACATGCACTCACCATCAAATTGGTTATTAACCTATCAACACTTAAGTGCACACATAGTAATAACATTCATCGGGCGTCAAGCAGGTCGGGGGAAGGAGGGGATGGGTACATACACACCTAATGGGTGCAGTGCGCATAGTCTGGGGGATGAACACGCTCGAAGCTCTGACTCGGGTGGGGCAAAGGCAATATATGTAACCCAAACATTTGTACCCCTGTAATATGCCGAAATTAAATAAATAAATAAATAAACCAAAAAAGCTAATAATTTAAATAAATAAATAAATAAATCTGCTTGAACAAAATTAGAGATCTGAGTACTAGAAAATGAAATGAGCTACAAATGAAATAACAGTCTGACCGTAGGAGACGGATCATCCCCTCATGTTGATAGTTACATCTCCAAGTTGCTGCCATTTCTCCACATTCATGGAAAGATTAGAGTGAATTAATGTGTAAGTTAGACTCCATGAAGAAATAATTAAAACACTACTGAAGGGCATTTTTAAGGGCTTTTATATGAATACATGGAAGATGGGAGACAGAGGGGTTGTGCAGGGGGAGGAATAGAAATTGGCCAAAATGTGCTAAAGTTCATAGAAAACTTCAACATAGGAAAAATCAAAATAAGAAGAAAGAATATTCTGAAAAAGCATAATGAGAAGGGACTAGCTCTACCAGCTTAAAATTTATTATAAAGTTAGTTTAAAAAATGAACTGGTACATGAATAGAGAATCGATCAGCGAGATAAGAGAGTCCATAAACAGACCTGCATACACAGATCACTTACATATCAGAATTTAATATATGATGCGGTGGGCCTTTCTAATAAGGGGAGCGGGAGAATGGATTATCCAATAAAAGGCAGCTTGCTAGCCATGTAGCGTGGGATGGGGGATTAGAAGGATGTATACAGTAAATCGCTTTCATTCACATCTCTGTGGAGGGGACTAAAGTGCTTTGACAACACAGCAACATACACAAATAAAGCACCTCAAGAGGGAATTCTGCAAGGGGACACCCGGCCTGCTTCAACCTACTCTGAGCACTGTAATTTGGGTGACTTGGAGAGTTTTTCTTTTTAACTCAGCATTTATGGAAAATAGAAAAAGTACTGGGATAGCTCCTGAATCCAATCCTGGGAGAACTGAGACGTGTACTCTTAAATTCTGCACCTCCCTACCTTTAGTCCCTCTTCTCTAAGAAGCTGGAGAAAACCTTTCACGGATACAGTTCACTGGGTTTGTCTGTGCTGGGTGGGCCTGGACGCCCTGTGTATGTTCTCATTGCTCTGTCTGGGCAGCGATGTGCACCTCTAGTTCAGTCCCGTATTTTACTAAATCTTCATGTCCTGTGGCTTTGCATTCTGCCTCTGTGCTTGAAAACCCAGTAGGCTATGAGACGCAGAGGTTCTCAGTCTAACCAGGCTGCTTCTTTATTCACCAGGTTCACATTGTCTAGAGACAGGTATTTTTTAGCTCTGTAATCTGGTTTCTGGACTCAGCTATAAACGTCAGCTATTGGAGGGGTTTTAAAGGCCCTTTGGCAGAATGAGTCCAAACTGAAAACAAGTCCCCATTTGTAAGGTATCATGACAATTCCTTCCTTATATGACAAAATTAAACTTCTCCTCTACCCGTCCACTCCCACACATGTACATACATACACACAGACTCATCACAACCACCCCACTCCCAACTCTGAACAGAGTTATTAATAACTACTTGATGTTCCAAACTCTTTATTCTTTTCTTTTTAAACTAGAATTCTGTATTATCTCCCTCAACTCTGGAAAGAAAAAGCAGATCTGGTCTAAGGTAGGACTTTGTGTCTGTCCGGGAACTGTTTCTGTTTAGCTGCTATGTGCCTAGAAGTGGTCAGAAGTTCCAACTGGGAAAAATTGGGAAAGATGAAATGTTTTCTCGATCCTACTGAGCCAACTATTTTTGCTAGGGCTTTAACATTTTGTATGAAGTGTAGTAAATCCTCTAGAATGTCAGCCACAACTTTAAAAACACATTTCAAAGCCAACTTTCTCCAAGCCTTGTTTGCTCTCTATTAGCGAAGTATTAATTTTTTTAACTGAGCAACTGTTAAACTTTTAAGTCACTTAGTAAAATTGGCAATTATTTAAGAGCCACCAATAGGAAGCTATATGGGGCTTCAAAATACCTTCACTTCCCCTACCAATAAAACACCTCCTATAATCAAAAGAGATGATATTTCTGGACGGAAGCATTAGGTCTTGCTTTTTTGGAAACATTATTGAGTTTTCATTGTTACAGAAATATGGAGCTCAGAAAATTGGTGATTAAAAAGTTTTTCTATCTGAAGAAAGGATAGAAGGAAGAAAATTAACATTATTAAAAACAAACTATGTATCCAACACTGGTAGGTTCTTTTACATATTTTATGACATATTCATTGCTATAATATGATTATAATATGTTTCTTTTAAATTAAATATTATTAAATTAAAAAGAACAGAGGGCTATTGCTTAAAACAGGGCAAAAGTTGATTAGATAACACTTCCTCTTATCTTGCTTCTACTCTGCTCCACCCCCAAATTCAAAGTTTTGATGCTATTTACGGACTGAGTCTTCCCCATGGTTGATATTGGAAGAGGTTATTATTTTGCAAACTGTAAACAAAAATGCAAGACCCAATTGGTAAAGATTACAGGGCAGCACTTGAGCAATAACATTTTTTTTTATGCTTCCAATTATTTTATTTTATTTTTAGAAGGTCCCCTTAAGCTGTTTTTTTTTTATTTCAGCATAATATGGGGGTACCCTTTCAACTTTGCTAATACTTTCATATCCTTTATTTCATTTAATCCTCATTAAAACCCTGTGAAGCCACTCTTAGAGTTCCATCTTATAGGTGAGGAAACTGAGACTAAGTAAGTCTGAATGCCTATAGTAGGGTTCACAACTATTAAGTGACAGATTCAGGCTTCCAAGCCAACACCTCACCTCGTAAGTATGCCTGATCTGAGTAATTACTAGTTCTTTCACAGGTGTTAAAGTCCAATCTGGGCATGAGCACTCCGCTGGACACTTCTCACTTTCTCACCCCCATATTGAATCAGTCGCCAAGTCCTGCCTGCTTTGACTTCCTCAGTATTTCTCAAAATCTATGTCCTCTCCTTCACTCCCTTGCCACTCACCAATCCTCACTTGAATTGTTGCAATAGCCTTCTAACCAGCTCTTCCCAATATATATTGTGTCACTCACATGCATCTTTCTTGCAACCAACAAGGTGTCTACAATGCAGCTCTGCCCATGAAATCCTACCACGGCTGTCCATAATCTAAATCTACTAAAAATAAACAAACAACTGAAACAAACTGCTGACATTCACAGCCTTTCGTGATCCCTGTCTGTCCCATCAGCTTCATCTCCATTCATCATTCCCTAGCCCAACTTGTGCTCATAAACTGTCCCTCTGCCTGGAGTGACCTCTGTCCATTTGCCTTTGCTTCACTAATGCCTAGTCCTTCTTTGAGGTTCAGCTCTCATGTCACCTCCCTGGGATGCCTTCCATGCCCTCCCCACCACCACCACCACCTCAGGGACCTTTCTTTGTATTTTCCATAAGACCCCGTGACTTTTTATTATTTCATTTACCATCTACTTTTATAAAAATCTGGTTTGCATTCATCTCCTCCACTAGACTGTGAGCTCCTTGAAGGCAAGGACAATGTCTCATTCACGTGTGTATCTCTAACACTTGGCACAACACCTAGCACAGACAACGCATGCCTGTTGGGTAAACTGTATGCAATAATCATGAAAAATAGTTGCTGGCTGCAGAATCCTGCACAGATAATAGAGAAATTGAGATGACATTAAAATGATGTGAGCGTGGTGAATCAGCAGGTGGCAAGAACATGAATTGTCAAAAGATGCTTTCAGAAATAGTCTAGAGAGGAGCGTTGACAAAAATCCTAAATAAAGACAGTGTACTATTAAGTTGGCAGTCGGGGGAGAAGTTATTTCAAAAGTACCACAGAGCAGTGCCAACCAAACCACCCAATGCCTCCAACTTAGGAACCTCAGCAAAAGCACAAGTTGTCCTAGGACATCACAGATTTGTTTTCAGATCACGAGTCAGACACCAGGACCAGGATTCATGGAGGCTTGGGTTCTTTTAGGCAATAACTCATCCAGAATCCTTTTAATATATGTAAAATCATTTGTCATCCTTTGATTCTCCTTGACTGTTTCTGGCTATTGTCCAACTTTCCTCTTTTCTTTGTGGGCCTTCAAATATTTCTTTCCTCCTCTGTCTTCCAATGTCTCCTTGATTTTTGCCTCACCTTATTGCTAGTGTAAGATCACCATTGATATTAAGACTTCCTGAATAATCCCGCTGGCTAACATACATCTCTAATTGTGGAAAGTACATGGGTCACATAAGTCCCTGCTTTAATGTACCATGTTCTCCTCTTTGTTTCTGCTGTTCCCTCTGCCTGGAAGTCCTTCATCTGGCAAAACCCCATCCATCCTTCAAGGTAGAGCTCAAATATCCAATGTTAAACTTCCCCCGACTCTAGAGCCAGAGACAGAATGCTCTGTTCTTTTCTCTGTGTTCTAGGGATGAATTTGCTTAGACAGCTAGAATAGCTTTTGTAGCACTGCGTGATTTTATTTGTTTATGCAACTGTCTCCCCTATTAGAGTATGAACTCCTAAGGACAGGCACCAAATATCACCCACCTCGGTATCCCTCGCACTTACCAACACCCAGAACATTGTAGACACTCAAAGATATTTGTTGAAATATCCTGCAGTTTTATTTGCCCACTATGGTGTCAAGCTCACTCCTAAAGTTGGCAAGATCTTGAACATAATGCACATAAGACCACCCAGCTCTGGTCACTGAACTCCCTGCTTCCCCTCGTGCAGCTTATATGGCCCCGTTGAAGTGATCTTTTCATAAATCTCAGTGCACCTGGCACCTGGTATACTCTATCTGGAATGTTCTTCCTCTCACCCAAGTCCTACCCATCCTCCAAGGCCCAGCTCAAAAGATAATAACTAATTGCAGCTAACAACTTCCGACAACGTACCATTTTCCAGACATTATGTTATTAGCATTAGCTCATATAATCCACCTACCCATGAAGTAGGTGCTATCATTCAATCTGTTTTACAGATGAGGAATCTGACGTTCAGAGAAATGAAGTGCTCATAATCACACCACATTGGCCTTGAACCTGGGCCTGGGTGACTTCAAAATCCTGTGTTTGATCCTGATCTAACACTGTTCTTGAAATAACTGTAATAGTTAACTTTATTGATGACTTCCTAAATGACAGACATTGTACTAAACACTCCCTTAAATTGTTTTATTTGATGCTGATAACGACTCTGTGAGATAAGAACCACTTTAAATATCATCTTTAGAGTATGACATGAAGGCAGAGAATGTAAGAAACTTGCTCAAATGCAACCTCCTCTGCAAAGCTTTGCCAGATTCCCCACACTCTTGAACACGATTCCTCCCTCCTCCGAAATGTGAGGCTCTGTGACGCGTCTCCAACAGCATCACCACCCTCTGCTTCACATCACTGCCGGTTCGCTTGCATCGTCTTCCTATAATAGAGTTTAAGAGCAACCTGGGTCTGACCCACTATCAATTCCCCCACAGTACCTGCCGATGGTTCCCCAACAGCCACTGCCTAACAGTACCTTGCTCCACTTGCAATGTACGGACCAGTGAACACCAGAGTGCTTGCAGGGTGCCCCCGGGGGACTCAACCAGAGATGAGTGAGAACGTCCCTCAGCATTTGCTCAGACCATGCCACCAGGTCCTCCAGCCAGGGCACAGCCAGTATCTCTCAGCCACTAGATTTTCTGGATCACATGCAACTGAAACCCAGGGACTGTGTACACTGTAGAGAAGAAAAAAAGAAATTAGACTTCTATTTATTATAACTAGCTTGCTGGGTAGTAAAAAGAATCATAATAGTGAAGAGTTGTAGGTTTTGGAAGCCATCACACCCAGCCCTGCTCTTTACTTTTCTATAAACTTGAGCACATTAATGACTTAACTTATTTAAACCACAGGCTCCTTATCTATAAAATAAAGGCGGTAAGAATCACCTGAAAGGAATTGTTACGAAGATTAAGCGAGACAATATATGAAAAGCATCTACAGTAAGGTAGCTGGTAGTAAATGGTAGTTATAATTAAGTGTGAAGATAGTATATTCTGTTCACTACATTTTAGGAGAACCATTGACAAACAGGAATCTAAAATAAGACAGGAGGGTTGTTCCGCCTGCCTTCCAAGGAGCTGGAGGAGTTTGGCCTGTGAAGGCGGGAGAACGAATGCACAAGATCTGCAGAGTTCACGTATGAAAGAGAGAGCAGCATTCTCCGTGGCTCGAAAACGGAACCGAGACCAATGGATGAAGTGTTAAAGACATAAATTTTGATCCAATATAAAATATTTCTAACAACTGGGCTGTCCAACAATGGACTGGAAAACAAGTGAGAATTTGTTTAGTGGACTTGCTCAGGCAAGGCCTGGAAGATGTGTCAGAGATGCCAAAGGCAGAATGCTTTATGTGGGAAGCTGGCCTCAATGGCAAGACAGTTTCACTCTAACGCAAAGATTCTGTTATTCTATTGTCCAGAAACTCAAATACACATTGGAAAGTTGGATAATGAAAGATTCAAGTATTCCGTGCACTAAGTGATTAATTCTAGAGTGACATGAATTATTCTATCAACTGCAATGATTTAGTCTCACCCACATCCAGGTTGTCTCCTATCCCTGAATACTTATGAAGATGATTCAGAGCTGTCATCTTGGCATCTCTCTAGACAATAGATTCACAGTTTCCTAAAATTGAGCAGGACCTGTGAGATTTTCTAAACCAACTTCTGATCAAATGTATTTGAATAGGAGAATAATCTCACACTCAGTGGATTAGCAGTGCACAAAGAAAAACAACCCTACACAGTGGAGACAAGCACATAAGGTGATTCCCATTAACCCCAAACTTCAGGCACCACCACACCAAGTATAAACTCTCAATTTTAATCCATTCATTCATAAAACATGCATTTAGCCCCTGCTTTGGGCAGGACCAAGTGCCAGGGATGACTGGATATTCACGATGAAATATGTTCAGATCCTGCCTTTTAGGATCTCCCAGAATTGAGACATGTACATAAATCAGTAAAGCAAAAGGTAGAAAGCAGGGGTACACTAAGAAGGACCCAGACAGAGCCATCTGAGAGTATAAGGGAAGAACTGCCTTTGGCCTAGGTGACGGAAAAGGCTTCCTGAAGTGTGCAAACCAGGCCACGGAGGAAGAGGAGAATCGGCAGAGATGGGAAAGGAAGATATTTTAAGCAGAGGAACCAGTGGGAGTAGAGGCACAAAGGTGAGACAATGAAGGGATTTGCATTAAGTTCTTCAGTTGAGAGGAGAAAAGGAGAGTGGGGTGAAATCAAATCACCAAAGTTCCCTGAAAGCTGCATTAAGGAATTCGAACTTTCTGCTATGGACCGTAAAGCGTGCTTTTGAAGGCCTCGAGTGGGAAGCACTGAACACATACATATTAGCTCATTTAATCCTTACAGCAACTCTGTGAACAGTGTCATCCTAATCCTGTTTTGCAAATAAACCTCACACTCTTATTCTCCATGCCAAGAACGTATCATGATGACTTGGTAAACATAGTGACAAAACACACCAAAACCCTTAAGCAAAATCCCAAATTAAACCACAGAACCATTTTATAGAGGACAATATCTTGACTCTATGTTTGAGATCGAGACTAGGTAAAAGATTAGGAAATACAACATAAATCAATCAATCATGGTTGTGAAAAGAAGGCCGTGGTCCCTGAGTGGTTCTCCTTAGGACAGACATCTTCCCTCAGCACCAGCCAATGTCCCCATACCCCCACTCGAGGCTGGCCAGCCCAGATGATCAAGGGTCAGCATCCCCCTCCTATGGCCTCTCCTTCTTCACCTGAGGGATTGTGTGGATAAGACTGGCCAAAGACTCGTTTGGGATCAATTCCAAGGACAGAATTAGTCATTAACGGTTTTTACAACCACGTTTTGCAAGAGACTGAAGCTAATAGCCTTCATTTCACATTCTTATTTTCCATTTCAGGTGCCTTGCTGTATATAATCAATAAGAAGCATGTTAGCCAATTTTTCACATTTCCTGTTTTGTAAATTATCTCAGGATATTCTAATGAGGGACCAATCTCCTGAACCATTCAGAATTCACCTCTAGACTGTCTCATGCCACAGCCCATGGGTGCGTGCGCTGTTAGTTCAAATTTCTGTAACAGGGGGTCCTGGTGGAAACTAAATGAAAATTGAGTACATGGGCTGCTTTTCCCATAGAATCTACTTCAGTTGAATTAAATGGGGTTGCTAGGAAATGAAGTCCAATGGTATGAATTAGGGTGCTGTTGGATGGCAGTCTCCAAATAGGAGTGATCAGAATAAGGTACCAGCTGGAGTAGCTGGCAGAGTTGTCAGAGCAGGGCAGCAGGAAGCTAGCAGCAGAGACAGCAGCCCCGGGGGTGAATAAAGCAGGCCAGAGGCAGGTAAAATCTGGGGCTTGAGCCACAGCCCACGTGTGAGTGGCACGAACACCACAGGCAGGGTTTGTGAACTGGGTCATCTGTGAAACAGTGAGACATCCCGGGGAATGCCGTAAGATGCCCTTGTAACTCTCTGTCTTAGTCTGTTTGTGCTGCTGTAGTAGGATACCGAAGACTGGGTAATTTTATTAAGAACAGAAATGTATTTTCTCACAGTTCTGGAGGCTGGTAAGTCCAAGTTCAAGGCACTGGCAGGATTGGTGTCTGGTGAGGGCTGCTCTCTGCTGCCAAGACGCTGCCTTGTTGCTGCGTCCTCCAGAGGGAAGGACACTGTGTCCTCGCGTGAGTGTGTGTGCGTAGAATGGTTAGGGTAGCCTCAGACACAGATCAGATACTTGAATGTACCACCAATTCCTGTGTAAAGAGCGTTCGTCCTGCCTCACAGGCGTCCCTGGAGGTTTGGAAAGTTTTGTATAGGCTGCTTGATTAGTTCTTTTTGATATTTGTAAAAATTTCGCAAAAAAGCTACATATTAATCTGCCCCATAGTAAGGCATTATTGAAGCGATGACTTATGCAGGGAAGCCTGCTCACAGCTACAGGCACATGAACAGGTGCTGGGATCAAATGCCTGTAGATGAATTGAAACACCAGAGATCCTGCCCATCGGCTGTGTGAGGCAGGCATCTGGACCTAATGTGGAAGTGTATAAACTCATTCTGTAGCCCTGGCGGGGGGAAGGTGGAAAGCAGAAGGGCAAGCCAGCTGAACACTGCATGAAGCCTCTTTTACAAGGGCCTTAATCTTATTCATGAGGGCAGTGCTCCCATGGCCTAATTACCTCTTAAAGGCTCCAACTCTTAATCCTATCACACTGGCCGTTAAGTTTCAACACCTGAATTTTGAAGGGGACACAGTCAAACCATGATACTCCCCCAGCTTCTGGAAAGGAGAGGGAATGACAAAAATAGTTGAGAAGCAAAAGCAGGGCCCTTATTTGTACCTACACACCATTAGGAATGCAATTTGCTGCGTTTTTGTAAACACTGTGTCCTGTGTCTGAAGTCTACTTTGTCTGTTCTTGATACATAGCCACTCGAGATTTTTTAAGATCCTTCTTTTCATGGTATATCTTTTTCCATCTTTTTACTTTTAACCTGTGTAGTTATATTTAAAGTGGGCTACTTGCACAGAGTATATATAATATTTGGATATGGCTTTTTTATCATGTCTAACAATCTTTTCCTTTTAATTGGAGTGTTTAGATCATTTACATTAATATAATTACAAATGTGGTTGGATGTAAGACTATCATCTTGCTATTTGTTTTCTGTTGGTCTAATCTGTTATTTATTCCTTTGTGCATCTTTTTTTGCCTTCTTTGGATCAAATGAATATTTTTTAAGGATTTTATTTTATCTCAACTAAAGGCTTATTTCCCATACTTCTTTGTGTTTATTTTTTTAGGGGTTGCTCTAGAGTTTACAATATGCATCTTTCCCGTATTGTAACATACTTTCAAATAATATTAACCACTTCAAATATAAGAAGGTTTGAACAGTACCTGTTTTTTCTCTTTCCCATCCTTGACCCTGTTGTTGACACACATTTCACTTCTGCACATATTATAAAGTTTACGATGCATTATTATTTTTCTTCTGGAGTGTTTAGCCTACTATGAATCCTATCTAGTGAAGTTTTTATTTCAGATATCCGGAAGCCCCATTTGGTTCTTCTTTGCATCTTCCATTTCTCTCCTTGCTGTCCTCATGTTTTCCTTTAAATAATTGAACATAGTCATGTTAGTTGTTTTAGCATTCTTATCTGCTAATCCCATCATCTCTATATAATTCCTGAGTCTGTTTCTATTTATTGATTTTTTTTCCTGGTTATGAGTCACATTTTCCTTCTTGGCATGTCTAACAATTTTTTACTGGGTGCTGGACATTGTAATTTTAAGTTGTCACGTGACTGGATTTCATTGTCTTCCTTCAAAGAGTGTTAAGCTTTGTTCTGGTAAATAGATAATTTACTTGAGTTTCAACTCAATTGTTTTCCAGATTTGTTAGAGCATGTCTATAGTAGCCTTTACTCTATGGATAACTTAGCCCATTACTAAGCTATAGCCATTCTGGGGTTTCTACTGAATGTCCCCAGTGATTAACAAGAACCCACCACTCTGGCCTAGGGTAACTCAAAGATCCTAGTCCTATGTGAGCTCTGGAATCTTTTCAGCTCACAGCAATCCAGTCATTCTTTGCCCATACCCTATAGAGTTTCATCCTCCACATTTGAGTCTTAGCATTTGGTAAAGATTCAGGGGCCCCATGCAGATTTCTGGAGGCCTTTTTCTACATATCTTCCTCCTCTGCAGAACTCTGTCCTATAGTTTCCAATCACATTAGACTACTTGAACTTCAGTCTCTGTCTCCCCAACTCAGTGAGTCCACTGTGTTCTGCTTCAGATTCCTTTTGCTGCTTTGTGACCCAGAATGTGCCTCCAGGAAGAAAACCAGGGCAATTACAGGGTTCACTTCCTTTGTTTCCCTTCTCTGACGGGTCATAGTCCTTTGATACCTGTTGCCAATGTCCAAAAACTGTTGATATTTTGTCCAGTTTAAGGTAAATAAATCCTTGATGGCCAAAAACAGAAGTCCTCTACTTTCTTTTAACTTTATAGAAAGACTATTGTGCTGCAGGTAACCTTTGAGGACTTATGTTTCTCACTCGATATTTTATTGCTAAGATTCACTCACATTCTTATATGTAGCTGTGAGTCATTCTTTTGACTACCATACAACAGTTCATTGTGTGAATAAACCACAAACTATTTATCCATTTTCCCATTGATGGACATTTGGGTTGTTGCCAGCTTTTGTGTTGTGAATATTCTTGTATATGTCTCCTGGTATATTTTTGTAAGAGTTTCTTTTGTACATTCAATATTTTAATTAAAGTTTTAATTAGAAATGGTTGCTGATTGTATCAAAATCTTTTCTGGCATTTATTGATGACATCATATTTTTTCTTAATTTGTTGCTGTAGGGAATTATATTGTTAGACTTCCTAATGGCAAACCTTTCTGGCATTTCTAAAAGATACTTAGATAGGGTCTATTATTCTTTCAACACCACTACTAGATTTACTAAATTTTTTAAGTCCAGTTTATTGAGGTATAATTTATAGATAGTAAAATTCATCCTTCTAAAGTATATATTAATAGTTTGATGAGTTTTGACAAATATATTCAGTCATGTAATCACCACCACAATAAAGATATTATATTTCTGTCACACCTTTCAGAGTAAATTCCTTTCCTCATACCTTTCCTCATACCTTTCAGAGTAAATTCCCACCTCAAGCCCCTGTCAACTATTGGTTTGATTTTTGTCCTTATGGTTTCCCCTTTTCCAGAATGTCATAGTATAAATAAAGTCATATAGTATGTAGGCTTTTGTGAATGGCTGTTATCACTCTAATACTTTTATTTATTTATTTATTTATTTTGAGACAGAGTCTGGCTCTGTTGCCCAGGCTAGAGTGCCGTGGCGTCAGCCTAGCTCACAGCAACCTCAAACTCCTGGGCTCAAGCAATCCTCCTGCCTCAGCCTCCCGAGTAGCTGGGACTACAGGCATGCGCCATCATGCCCGGCTAATTTTTTCTATATATATATATGTATATACTTTTTTTAGTTGTTCAATTAATTTCTTTCTAATTTTGGTAGAGACGGGGTCTCGCTCTTGCTCAGGCTGATTTTGAACTCCTGAGCTCAAACTATCCACCCGTCTCGGCCTCCCAGAGAGCTAGGATTACAGACGTGAGCCACCGCGCCCGGTCCACTCTAATACTTTTGAAATTCATTCATGTTTCATATGTCAGTAGTTTTTTCCTTTTTCATTGTTGAATACAATTCCATTATATGGGTGTACTCCAATTTGTTTATCCATTTACCAGTGGGTACATTTTTGGACTTTTTTGTTTCCAGTTTGGGGCTATTAGGAATAAATCTACTTTAAAAATTTAGGTATAAGTCTTCGTGTGGACGAATGCTTTCATTCCTTAGGTAAATACCAAAGTGTGAGATTGCTAGGTCATCTGATAAATGCATGTTTAATACTATAAGAAACACAAACTTTTCCAAAGTTGTTGTGCTATTTTACATTCTCGATAGAAAGGTATGAGAGTCCCAGTTGCTCCAAATCTTTGCTAGCATTTGGTATTGTCAATGGGTTGACTTATTATTGTAAGAGTTATTTATGTATTCTGGTTATAGATCCTTTGTTAAATAAATGTTTTACCAATATTTCTCCCTACTCTGTGCCTTACTTTTCCAATTTAATGTTGTCTTTCAAAGGGCAGAAGCTTTTAATTCTCACAAAATGTTTTTTATCAATTTTTTTATGTTTCATTTTTACATTATAATTTTAAAATCTTTGTTTAACGAAGATTATAAAGATTTTTTCACCTATATTTTTTTCTAGATGTTTTATAGCTTTAGCTCTTACATTTATATCTATAATCTATCTCAACTTAGCATCTTCATAGATGTTTAAGTTTTGATGGTCAAGATTTTATTGTTGCTGTTATTCTTTTATTTTTGTTTCTATAGAAAGGGTTCCAATTATTCCAGCACCATTTGTTTAAAAGATGATTCTTTCTCTATTGAATTTCCTTTGCAATATTTGTCAATATTCAACTGAAAGTAAATATGTGTGCATCTATTTCTGAAGCCCATTGTTCTATAAGACTATTCTCTTGCCATTATAACATTTTCTTGATTATAATAACTTTATAATAAATCTGAAATCATGTAGTATGAAAGTCTTCCAACTTAGTCTTATTTTTCAAATGGACTTGCTAAAGTTTTATTTGGAATTTTTTCATGTACATTCATAAGTTGGACTACAGAAGCATTTTGTGCTATGTATATCAGGTTTTAATATTAAAGTTATGCTTGCTACATATTATTGGGTTGTTTTTTTTTTTCAGAGACAAAGTCTCACTCTGTTGCCCAGGCTGGAGTGCAGTGGTATGATCATAGCTCACGGCAACTTCGAACACTTGGGCTCAAGCAATCCTCCCACCACATCCTCCCGAGTATCTAAGACTACGGGCACCATGCCCAGATAATTTTTTATTTTTTCTAGAAACAGGAGCCTCACTATGTTATTCAGGCTGGTCTTGAACTCCTGGCCTCAAGCCATCCTCCACCCTCAGCCTCCCAAAGGGCTAGGATTACAGGCATGAGCCACCACACCCAGCCTGCTTCATATTATTAATTGAGGAACTTTCCATACTTTTCCAAAGTCTGAAATAATTTGATAAACATAGAAATTAACTCTTTCTTGAAGGTTAGATGGAATTCCATTATAAAACAACTTAAGTAGGTTTTTTTCTTTAAAATGAAAAGTTTAACAATTTTTTATGTTCCTTTTATGATTTTTGGGCTATTCAGGTTTTCTATCTCTTCTTGCACCAATTTTGCTCATTTATTTTTGCTGGAAAATCATCCATTTTGTTTAGACTTTCAGATTTACTGAAATTTATCAGTTTACAATTGATGAAGTTTTCTATGTCTATAAATGTATTTCTAAACATAGAAAACTGAGGTACAGAGAAATCAAGTAACATGTGCAAGATCACAAAGTCAGTAAGTGGTGGACATGGGATTTAGGTCTGGGCTCCAAAGTCCCTGCACTTGACCACTAGATACCAGGAGATACTGACACATAGTGAGCTTCAAGTTTGGGAAATCATTTGATAAAGTCTTTCGTTCTATCCTTATGAACAAGATGGAGAAATGCTAGGCAGCTACGAAACTTGTTAAAACAACCTTAGCCAAAGACAGCTCCATCTTTAGCTCTCTTCTTTAAATTCATCAAGAAAGAAAATAAAAGGCTTGACATAAAGATCCAAAGACTTGGATGAGAATATAAAATACGGTTTCCAAATGTGCAAATGATATGAAAGTGTATCTGGTAGCTCGATGGCAAAAAGGAACTCAAAAAATCTTCACCACTATAACGTAGTCAGTCAAACAAGGAGGAATTGAACAGACTTTAGGCCCCACAGAAGCAAAGATCAAACATGTTCTATTCATCAATGTAAACAAAGCTCCCAGCAGAATCAGAGCTGCTTAGTAAATATTTTTGACTGCCTAGTGAAAGAAAAACATATACATTACTAAAGGTAAACAATGGCACAGGTTTAAAGTACAGATGACACGGTTAAACATTAAGACAAGTGGGGAAAATAAGTAAGTGTCAGTGTGTCACAAGCTCAGAATAAGTCAATAGTGCAGTGGTGCAGGATTTGGCATCAGAAAACTTAAAACTAGAACTAGTTCCGGGACAAGTCATTTAAACTCACCATAAAATGAAGTTAATAATAATTCAAAAGATTAGTTTCAAATGTCTACAGCAGCACAATTCACAATCACAAAGATGTGGAAACAACTCAAGTGCCCACCAGTACATGAGTGGATTAATATATTCTGTTTTTTGGGGGCTTGAGTAATCTGTAGATGCCAGTTATGTATAGTTGCTATATGGTGTTC
>CAUYSK010127173.1:0-21019 GCA_963575035.1 Avahi laniger
TATTGATGGGCACTTGGGTTGTTTCCACATCTTTGTAATTGTGAATTGTGCTGCTATAAACATTCAAGTGCAGATGTCTTTATTATAGAATACCTTCTTTTTCTTTTGGGTAGATGCCCAATAGTGGGATTCCTGGATCAAATGGTAGTTCTACTTCAGGCTTACAGAAAAATTGCAAAAATAGTTTAGTTCTTGTATACTCTTCACCCAGCTTCCTCTCCTGTAAAATGTCTCTTTATTCTCCCAGCTTTGTATTCTCCATTAGAGAGATTGCCATGCTCCGCCTGCATTCCCCCTTCTCTGCAGCCTCCTCTCCAGGCATTAGTTAGAACAATCATAAGGTTTTCCCCTTGTTTCATCTCTCTCTAGGATTACATTACTGATATCTAATGTCTGAAACCATTGTTTCATAGAGTTTTTTAGTTGTTTCAGACTGTAATATAACACTAGTTTTCCTGTATGGCATTTTGAACCTTATTTTTGTTCTCACTTAGCATTCATCATATCATTGAATATCCTTTGAAAGAACTAGTTTAGCACATAATGTGAAGCATTCCACTAGTATTCACTTGAACACCTTTACTATTTTCCTGCACACAAGCTCCCAGTGTGTTTTCACTCCTGGTAGCCGGTAACTGAGTCTGTGTTGGAGGACTGCCCTCAGGGTGTTTGCACAAAAAGGGCAAGAAAATTTCTGGGAATTTACTGCCTCATTATAGACCTTAACCAATGACTCCATGCAGCAGAAATATAAATAGGCCAGCTGCCTTGCTTCTAATGGGAGCAACTCTGAGTTATAATCTACACTTTCTCCAAAGCTCTTCTGAGAGATTGAGCAAATGTTACTTTCTGTGGGATTCTGCTTGTTTGCCATCCTTCCCACTACCATACTGGTTTTTCATAGGAATTCTTCCTAATAATCCTCCTTCACGTTTGTCCTTTATTTAGGATCTATTTCTGAGGATCCTAAGCTATAGTAACCAATTTTAATTGCTGGTTAATATTCTACTTTTTATCTCATAATTTATTTAACTATTCCCCAATAATTCAACATTAATGTTGTTTCAATTTTTTTTTTTCTGCAATAGCTAGCTTTGTAATGATTCTCTTTGCATGAAAAAATGGTTATCTGAGATGCAGATTACTTTCTACGGATGGATTCCTAGACAGGAAATCACTAAATCAAAGGGCATGAATATTTTATAGCTTGATTTGTATTGCCAATTTACTTTCCAGAAAACGTGTATCAATTTTAGTTCTCTTTGCAGCATATCTTTTAAAATGTTTTACCATATTAAACTAATTTTAATATAAACTTTAAAAAAATCTTTGCTAATTTTATTAGTGAGAAAAGATTATTAGTATTTTCTTCATTTCTTTGGTTACTAATGAGATTGAACATTTTCTCACATATTTTCTGGTTGCTTTATCCTTGTGAATTATCTATTTATAGACTTTGTAATTTTTTATTAATTATCTTAGTGTTTTTGACAATATACATAAAGTTATATAATTCAAAGTTGTTAACCTATGCAATTTATGCAATCTAATCTATACAAATATTTTCTTCGTGAGTCCTCTTTTAGATTTTTTAGTATTGATTGAAATGCAAGTTTTAATTTTCAGGTAGTCTGATCTATTTATTTGTTTTCCTTTGCCATTTTTTCCTAATGCTTCTCACTTAAACAGTTGTACTACATTTAAAATAGGATAAAATTTTATCCTACATTTTCCTCTAGAACTTTTTCTTTTCCTTCTTTTCTCTCTCTCTTTTTGACATTTATCTCGTGAATTCCTTTGCTTTTTATTTTGACATATGGCAGGCATGGAAAATAGAATCCATCTTGTGTGCCAAATTTACTCACTCACTCAATAAAAATTTATTCAGTGTTTACTATGTACCAGGCACAGTGCTAGACATGATTAGAGGAGGCAAATGTTGAGACGGCTATTGAAGTCACATCTGAGATCAGTGGAAAAGAGCACTTAATTGATTACTGATGATGGGAGAGAAAGAAGAGGGAAGAAATGTGTAGAATTGTAGCCCCAGTGCTGGAGATCTTGCCTTCCTTTTGAATGGTGTAATATTAACTCACTCCTTGTAGAAAACAGATCAGAGATATGCTCAACAATGTTAAAGACCACAAAGGAATAGAAAATATTGAAAAGAATTATACTGAAAAGAATAAATAGATTTTCATGAGTTATTGAAAATACACACCTTTTTTTCTCTTCATCTCCTTGCTTAAAAGTAGTAAGAAATAACAAAATAGGTTTTCTATAAATATTTTAGTATTTGTGTGGGATCACATTGTTTATACAACTTTACATTCTACTTTTCCATTTAACATTACAAAACATTTGCATAAATCATAAACTACTTAGTAAGCATCATATCTATAAAGTACACGTAAAAAGATTTTTAACTGACCAATTACTCTTTTCAAAGCGGAATTAATTTCTTTTCTTAAATAAATAGGTATTGTTTTACAGATTCTCTATTTGGAAGTTATCATATAGTCGTGCCCATTTTTTTTTCATTTTTTTTCCAGCTTTATTGAGATGCATTTGACATATAAAAATTGTATATACTTAAGGTATATACTGTGATATTTTGCTGTATGTATACATTGTGAGAGGATTACCACAATCAAGCTAATTAGCATCTCTATCACCTCACATAGTTCTGATTTTTGGTGTATCTAGTTTCTTTCTTTTTTTTTTTTTAAATATCTTTGCTGGTACCTCTTTTTTTTTAAATTTTTTTATTTTATTTCAGGGTACTATGAGGGTACAAACATTATGGTTACACTTTATGTCCTTGCCTCACCCAAGCGAGGGTTAAAGGCATGCCCTTCCCCCCTACAATGCTTCCCTGTCCCCTAGTTGTGGGTTTATCCCCCATCCCCCTAATTCCTGGAGAGTATTGCTGCCATGTGACCACCCTAGCGTTCATCAGTCAATACCAATTTGATGTCGAGTACAAGTGGAGCCCATACTTTGGATCTTGTGGTACCTCACTTTGGATAATGGGCATGATAAAACTTTTAGTTTTAATAATGTGGCAGGTTCCACTAAATCATTCTACCTCCATAGAGAATGTTCCTTTTGGAAAAGAATATCAATGTCAGTATTTTTATTATAAAACATGAAGTGTATGTGTGTCTGTTCATGTATGCATACATTCGCTATAGCCTATTAGGCCCCATTTTATCACTTCCAAAGGTTATAGGAAAAATTATATTCTTACATAATGAGTCTATATATCAAGACAAGCAAAAGGTATTTTGTGAGAAGTTTTATCATTATGGATTCTAAATGTTGAAAGCATATGGCTGCATTTTAAAAACCTCTCTACATGAGGTGTTCCTGAGTGTGGCATTTTGTGTGCAAAGTTAGTTAATAACAGCTGCAGGCCAGTGTTCCTGTAGGAACTCTCATTTTCTTCCAGTATTGCCGGTGTCTTTGAATAAGTGAAGTGAAGCCACACGGGAAACCTACGAGTCTGCGTTCTTCCTTTTTAAGTGAAGCCTTCTAACAATGGCTAATAATCACAACTGGTAATAGTCTCTAAAAATTTACCAGTAATGATTAGATGCTATCAACAGATTATTGCTTTCTCTCCAGGTCTTATTTTTCCCCGCTCAGCCACATATAGAACGCCATTGAAAATAATTTCCCCCAACCAACTGTTCTACAGCACTTTTAGCCATGTTTCCATTCATTTCTAAGGCTTCTGACCTAAATCACTAACTTGACGGGGTTGCAGGAGAGGAGGCAGTGCTGGAGGACAAAGGAAGAAAACCGTTTTGCGTCACTGCTCCGGGGTCCGTGCTGTGCTGATGACCTGTCACTCACTCCGTCTACACTGCAGCCCTGCAAAGTCACTCCTTTACGTCCATTTATTCCAAAGAGGAAACGGAGACTAGAAAATGAAATAACTTGTGCAAAGCCACCCAGGGAGTAAGGGAAGTAGATTTAAACCCATGTTTGACTCTTAACTTCATGTCTTTGATCTCTGTGCTTAGAGACTCTTGGATTCAAATTCATTTTCAGTATGTATTTTAGAGTCCGTATTGTGAAATGGGACTCTAATTAATATTTTGTGAAACACACACACAGAAAATATCTGTATATAAATATACAGAATAATTTAAAGTAAATGTCTGCATATCCGCCACTCAGGGGAAGACGGAACCCTCCACATGAGTCTTCTGGTGTCTTTTCTGGTCATACCCACCTCTTTCCTACCTAGAAGAAAATACTGTTCTGATTTGTGATAATCATTTACTTGCTTCTGTTTTCCTCCTTAAAACATGTTTTTTAATAAGATTTTTGTTATTGTTAGCTAAGAAAACTTACTTGTATTCCTGTGAGGGGAACTGATATTCTAGGAAGGTATGCAGGGATATGCTTCTTATGTTTTGTTGGCCGTTCTCACATTAAAAATCATAGGTCTTAAAATTTGAATTCAAAAGACTGTTTCTAGGCCTTTGAGTGCCCCTAAGTGGCCATAACAGAAAATACAGGATTTTACAACTCTTGGGCTATCTCTCCTTCCATCTATTTAATAACAGCTAGACTTTCACTGGGTTCCTGGCCTAGCTTCTACAACATTCTGCATCCTTTTTTCCCATTAAACAAGGGCTCCTAGGACTTTAATGCGACTCTTCTAACAGAAGGGCGTTTGTGTGGTATTAATTTTGCATGGGAAGTTGCATGGGAAATCCCGCTCGCCACTTGGACTCCACTTTAGCTCTCGTCACTGCCGTTGTCGGCATCGACAGGAGGTTAGGTGGAGCTGTGGCTGGAGAGTTGCTGGTCGGTGAATCTGTGTTGTTTTTGCTCCACGTTCACGGAGTTTGCATCTTAGGAAAGAAGCCCATTTGCTGTGGTTTCGTTATGAGCTGTCAGGCCCTCTAGGACGCAGGTGGACATTTTGACTCTTACTCTCTTCGGAAGCTACTTTGTGTGGATCAGGCTGTGTTCGAACACTTGCAGTTTGTGGACTTGCATGGGGCTGTGGAGGTGCTGTTAGCAGTGGAAAGAATGTAATTTAATATCACGTTAAGACTCATTCTTGGTGGGAGTTTATTGGTTGGTTCCTCTGCTTGTTTCATAATCAAGGCAGAAATTCTTTTTTCATGTGTTTCCTTGAAGTCTCATGTGTGGCCCTAATTTTTTTAGATGTTGAAAGAGTGGATTCTAATTTAAACTGTTACCTGATATTTTGAAAGATAGTCTTTTTAATGGGAAATTTAGTTCATTCACATATTCAGCAGATATTTATGGGAGGGGCTGTTGCTTGTCAAAGTTATTGGCGTGAATAAGGCAAATGGTTTTTATTTTCATGGCACTTGTGTTCGGTAGAGGAGACCCTAGAAGTAACAACAACATACATGAATACATTTTTGAAAAGTAGATGTGACCATTTTAGATAGCAATCAGTAATATGAAGAGAATAAATCAGATCACGGGATGGAGTGGGAAAAGGGAAGAGCTGTGTTAGGCAGGAGGGTCAGAGAGGCATCTGAGGGTAAGACATTTCAGCTGAGTTTCAAAGGCAAAAAAGGAATAAAAAATCAAACCTCATTTGAGACGGACCAGAAAATGCAAGATCACTGTGGCATAAATTTATCTTGTTGCATCTAAGTAACAGAAAGAAGATCAGTAGTGAGAAGAGAGCAGTAAGAAGTGAGGCTGGAGGGTGAGGAGGGACCAGGTCCTCTGAGGCCCTTCAGGCCACGTTGGATTTTAGCTGTGGAGGGCTGGACATCAGCAGAGGGCGTTAAAATCAATCCCCCTTATGTTTTAAATAAATGGAGATAACAAATTATATTTTTGTTTAGCTTTTTTAAAGAAAAACTAAAATTAAATCAATGGGACCATTTATGTGAGTTTTCACGATTGTATAGGATTTACCGTACTGGCTGTATTATAATGAAGGAGACACAGACCAAGCGATTGAGGAAGCACAATGGAAGGATTACTATCTTTAGATCATACACATTTTCTCAAAGCTCTTTCTTGTTCATTTCACATGTTCCTTACTGACGTGGACTTTTCAGGAGCTAGACCATCGGAGAGTTGCTGCTTATGCTCAGCTGTGTGGTTTTGGTCCCAATATAGTCACTTGGCTACTAGCCCTTGACTTTCTTGAGGGATATTGTAAGGTGCTGCTGTGACATCTACTCTTGTATCTATGTGTAAATGTTGCTGAGGGCATTATGCACTGTTTCATGATGCAGCCTCTCAGGCAGATGTGCTCTCTGCTGCAGCGTCAGGGGAAAAATAATGTGTTTTTCGGGCATAGCTGGTATGTTTTTAATCTCAAAGACAGGGCATCTTTTCTCTTTGCCAGGAACACAACTAAATTTATAGTTTACCCCTTACTTGGGACAAGGGTTTCTGTGAATGAATGACACTTAATTTAGCTAAATAACTACAAGTTACTTATCTATTAATATTTATTTATGCATCCTATTGTAGCAAACACATTTTTTTAAACCACTTAGAATCCTTTCAGTAGCCAATAACAAAATATGAAAATACCATAAAACTTGCTCACCATCCTCCTCCACTGCCAGGCCTGTATTCTCATTATATTTAAACTACCGCTAACAATACTTTGGCCTTTCTTTAGGTCTTTAATTTCCTTAGAGCACAGGCCACGTGTATCTAAGGAGTGATGTATTCTTCCCTTTAACCATAGCCTGTACGTTGAGGTCCACACCATTGACACACGCACTGACGCTTGCCAAGTCCCTCTTGTACGCCGAGAAACCATCCAGGAGAAACCCAACTTCTTGTGTCTTAAATAGACTCTGCTGGTTACTAAAGATGACGATAGATCACAAAGCTCTTAGTGCTTGAACTGTGTTACACTGATAGTCTTAGATCATTATCCGAGGAATTTTCTGTTTCCTATTGTGCATAACATTTTTCTCAGACCCCAGAAATTTGTTAAAGATAGGATCCTTCTCTAACACATATCATATTTTCTTCAGGATAATTTCTACAACAACGCCTTCTAGTGCTTTCAGAAAAAAATAGTGCCAGGGGAAGAAACATTCATTAACATAAAAAAGTTGACTTTATATGTCTAGAATATAGGTATTCTTTGTAGGCAGAGAAGGGAGGCGGCTAGGAAAACTGGATGCTAGGATATAGCTTCGTGCCTCTATGTTTAAAGCAAATATTTGTTTTTTCTAAGACAGAGCAGCCCGCCTGGCAAAAAAGCAGGAACGGAGGGGCAGAGCACATCTTTTATGGAAGTCAGATAAATTTCATGCTCTTTAACATCGGCTGTGACTGCAGGCCTTTCGCCTTTCGCGGCAGTCTGGCTCCCTCCCCAGTGGGAACAAAAAAGGAAAAGTGATTAAAGTTCCCTCCGTAATAGTCAGCAGGAGGCAATGGTCTTGGCTTCTTCCACAGAGGCAGAGAGAGAGAGCTTTAACAAGACTTGCGAGAGTTCTTTGAAGAAAAGAAGTTAAGGCGCGAAGGGCTGGTACAGTTCTGTCGTAACATTTCTTCATTTCCTCTACTTCCTATGGCTTCTTTGACTCCTTGGAATAGCGTCACCCTCTTCATTAAAATGTTCCTGATAAAAGGAGAAAAGTGAAGTTGGGCTCCTAGCTGGGGCTTCACTGTGCTCTGCTGTGAGTGAGAGTGTTTGGAACTTGACTTTTATAGGACATTCAAATTGATACAAATGATAACTAAATCCAGTGTGTGTGTGTGTGTGTGTGTGTGTGTGTGTGTGTGTGTGTGTGCGCCCGCGCAGGTGAAGGGGGGGGAGAGAGAGAGAGAGGAGAGAGACACCACACGCACAGGGAATATGAATGAATGAATGAACACAAGCAAGGATATTTTTTTCTGTGTGGCAGGTGGCCTGGGATTTTGGACGGCCAGAATTGCCTTTGCCTCAGTCCAGTGAACTGGCTAGAGCCCCTCACCCCAGCTCCTGCCCAGGACAAAACCACTGGACCTTTCTCCTCTCTCTCTTTAAAAAGAGGGAAAAAAAAAAGTTTGCAATCAGTATTCAGACATTCATATAACTAATAGGATTAGGGGTGTTACAAAGGGATTTGAACAAGGTAATTAGTTTACTGCTTAGTCCACAGCAGAGCAAGCAAAATCCTTCTGAGAAAAGGCAGACAAAATAGGTCAGAAAATGTGTGGGAAATGAGGTAAGACCTCTCAACAAGGACCACGATCAACTGGAATATTATGAAAGGGCTCCAGAGCCTTCATTCATTGCTGCAGACTGCCTTTTTTTATTTTTTTTTTAACTTGGCTACCAGAGGTGTGAAGAAAAGTGACTTACTTAATGTTAGAGTTAATGGGTGTTGTTCCTGGACGCTGAGTATTCTGTTCAAAGTGTATAAATGCTGCCTTCAAAATATTTCACACAACGTGATACAAAGAGAATGTTTTGGAAAATCTGAAGAGCTCTTATCAGGCATTTTACAAGCTGGAAAAAATTATACAATTAGGAGAACTCACAAAAAAATCTGTGATTTTCTTGAATAGATTCATTACTTTAATTGAAAAAAAATTATTGCAAACAGAGAAGTGAGGGGTGTGTCCTATGCTTAATTAAAGTACTTACTTAAATCCTTGTGCTCTAATTCGCACGGTTTTCACTGCAGGAGAATATGCTTAGGAAGAGTCATGTGAACTAAAACAAATTCACAAAGAGTGTATATATTTTTTTTTCATTATAGCCACATGGCTTTCTCCCACCTCCTCCCTACCTTCCTAAAAACTAGTGTTATCGGTTGTACTAGCACTATCTGTGAGTTAAGGAATGCTTCCAAAGGAACGCTAGAGAGAAATATCTTCAGTGTCTCTGTATGTATGTAGATGCCACATACATTATCTAGTTAGCTGCTGAATCTTACAGCAACCACCAGCCAGATCCAAGCCAACGGAAGATGCTAGGAAGCCTTTTGGACTGGCACTGGCACTGCTGGCTTAAAACTGGTAGAGAAAACAGCAGGCATTTCTGCCTAATGGATTAGCCACTGGCTCCATAGAAGTGGGTCTTTCGTTATCTACCTATAGGTGAAAGAAAGAAAGTTATGAGCTGACAAAAGAACTTGTTAGACATGGAAAGCAATTAAACCTCAGAATAACATATTGTTAAAATATGACATGATAATTACCTTAAATCGAGAAACCCAAATGTGTGTTTTCATATTCCCAGAGTGTGGTATGTTTTTATTCCTTTCGCGCATTTACTGCTGGACTGCACTGTGCTATACATTGCATATTCTTTTCATGTCATGATAAAATGTCATACTATTTTCCTTCTGCGCAAATATAAAGCTATATTTTGCCATCATATCCTGAGACCGTGGTTTAATTTTAAGGTACAATTTGAAAGTAACCTCCTGAAAAAGAGAGAGTAATTCAGGGCCATTTTCTATGGTTGGGCAAGTTACTCTCTGAAACAAGGGTGCCCAAGCAGCCAGTGGGTTTTTAACTCTGGCTCTCCTCTGCTGGCTGAACTGTCTGAGCAATTTAACTGTAACTTATCTGTCTCTTTATAATTGGCTCAAAGATGCTCTGTGTACTATGGTGGATTTTAAATGATTGGTACTCATCTTTAATCACTGTGAGTGATGCACATGTTTAGAGGGTAAAGTTCTTCGAATGACTAATTCTGACCCTAAATCATTTTATTAATAGATGGTTTCTGAAAAAGTTTTCTTAGGCTTCTCTTAGTAAAGACTCAGAACATCGAATACTTATATAAAATTTAAATTGAATCAAAAGGTTCTAGACTCTCTTGTGAGTAAGGCTTCACGTTTTTGGATTTGGAGAAGTGACAATATGAATAACAGTGTTCCTAATCTTTGGGGGATGGCCATCTGAAAAGGACAATATTGACCCTGAGGGGAATGACACCAGCATTTGTTCCTTTTTTGTCTTTTTGATAATGCTGGTGAGGATGTGGAGAAAGGGGAAATCTTACATACTGTTGGCGGGAATGTAAATTAGTACAGCCATTATGGACAACAGTATGAAGGTTCTTCGAAAAATGAAAAATAGAACTACCATATAACCCAACAATCCAACTGCTGGATGTATAGCTAAAGGAAATTAAATCAGTATATAGAAGAGATATATGCACTACCGTGTTTATTCCAGAAGAAAACAATTCTGTTTTTCAAAGACTCAGGTGAAGCTTGCATGAATTTCTATGCATTTTGAAATATAAATACTGTCTAAATCTTTAGTGATTGATGGTAATATTACACACAGAAATTTTTTTGGTCTGGAATTTTGGCATTAAATCTGCATTCTAATAACATTTCTATGTTATTAATTATTCTTAGAATTATTTATTTCAATTACTGCCTGATAGTATTGAACTATAATCAATGTACCCTAGCCTCTATTATCAGACATTTAGCTTGTTTTATATTTTTTAAATAAAAAGTGCTTTGAAGAACACATTTGCTCATAAAAATTTTGGCAACATGGCTTATTATTTTCTAGGGCTGGATTCCTGGGATCATTCATTTATTATTTTACTCATTAGTTGTGAGAAAATTATACATACACATATATATATATATATATATATATACACACAAACACACACACAGCTTTTTTGCTAGGGAATGGATTGTAAGTGCTTTCTGAAGTCTAAGTGGTTACAATTTCTAGTTAGTATGACAACCAGTGGTTCATGCACTCAGCAGGTATCAACTGATCCCTACATTCAAGGTACAGTCTTGGATTCCACTGAGAGAAAAGATGAAAAACTTAAGGTCCTGAAATTCAAGGAGTTTGCAGTTTAGTAAGACAGTACGATTTAGTACCAAAATGAGTATGGATCAGAGAATAAATGCTTAGGACTTTAGAGACTAGTGCTAAAAAAATTATTATTAAATGAGCATGGCTCAAAGAATAATGCTGTAAGATTTTACGGAAGGAACTAAACATCATAGATTAGAGTGGTTGAGAAGGGCCATACTGAACTGGGTCTGGAAAAAACAGACATACTTTCATTAAGTGCAGGATAGGAGATTTCATTTAGTGTGGATGAAGGGAATTTCATATGAGAAGGAGGTGAATAAAATCTTAGAAATCAGTTAGGAATCTTTCATTTGAAGAATAACAAGATGTTGGCTCTAACCAAATCTGAGCATTCCAGAGGAAGCCATAGGTTTAAGCAAATAGGTAAAAATGAGTTCTGGCCTGCCTAGAAGTTCAGGCTAAATATTAACTTTATTCTGTCATTAAAAGTTGCCCTATGTAGATTTTGTGCAGAGAAATTCAGTTTTCTGTACATTTGTGGCATGACTAGGAGTAGAGATGAAAGAAAAGTAATATACCATAGGGTAGCCAAGTGCAAGTGGGAGTTAATAAATGTCCAGGTTATAGAGGGAATTGGAGAGTTGAATGCTAGATCAGCAGTTTGTATTCAGTGAGCGAGTGAATGAGCTGACATTTATTGAGTGTCCACTTTGTAACAGGCTATGTGTGGTGCTTCTTACAGAGTTTAACTCACTGACTTGAGCTCAGTCTTCTTTGTTAACTTGGAACCTTCCACATCATAATAAACATTTGAAACATAAAAGTCCTGATGATGTAAGACTTCAGTTAAATGATTATTAGGAATCATCATTTTCCAGAGTAAAGGATTAAGAATAAAATAAGATGATCTCCCTTCACCAAATATTCATTAGCTTCCCCAAAGTCACACCACCTTCTTTATACCTACAATCCAAGTAAAAACCACGTGTGTGTTGGGCAAACAGTGCTTCAATACACATATCTAGCTCCCATCATTCCACCGTGTATCCATCCCTAGGCCCTGGCTGTGTTGAACATCTGTAGTCCTCCCAGGTGAAGCTCACCAGGCCATGTGTTTTGTGAAACTTCCTGGATTCTGGGATACTTTGAACCTCAGGACCACCGCAGTATGAAATCTGAAAGCATCAATATTTAGTATTGAAAGTGGCTTGCTCAATGAAAAATATTATATTCCTTTTCTGAATATTTATCTTCTGATTTGATCAACATGAAATCAGATTTATTAAAATCACTTACTTCTATCAGGAGTCTGGAAACTACCACTTACAAGTGAAATCCTGCCCTTTACTTGGTTTTGTACATAAAGTTTAATTGGGACACAGCCATGCCCATAGTTGGTGGCTGCTTTCAAACTCCAAGCACAAAATGGAGTGATTGCTACAAAGACCATATAGCCTGCAAAGCCTAAAATATTTACTATCTGGTGCTTTACAGAAATAGTTTACTAACCTTTTATTTATATGAATTGGGGCAGGGGTGGAGGCACAATTTAACAATTTAACCCATGATATGGCCATTTATTTCATTAATGGTAGGGCCATTAATGAAATTTGAATCATTTCATTAATGATTCAAACTTGGATTCCAGAGCTCACAATGTACTAACATCCGAATCCATACATGGATTTAGTAATACGTAATTGTGCCATGAACTCTGTTAGAAACTATAGGTAAATAAGAGGGCAGCCCCTGCCCTTGAGGAACTCAACATATAGCAGGAGAAAAATACATCATAAAGTTAAGACCTATGACTGAAAAGTGCTCAGAAAGCAGCTCACTTGCCATTTTTAATTGTATAGAGCTTTCCATCTATTAGGTTTATTTTGCCAAAACCTTCTAACGAAGTAGTTCCACCATTTAATTTAATTTTTGGTGGGGTTGCCAGAAGTGCAATTAATTGTTAAAAGTTCCAAGTATAAAATGTTGCTTTGGAAAGCAGTCTGCCCTATCTTTATATACCATTAAATTTGATCATATGCTTGTCATCCTGGAAGAACATCTTGATATACTTGAAGAAACATGGTAGGGGAAATAAAAAAAAATACATCGTCGGTACTGCACTGTAGGGTTTCCAAATACAAATGTTAGCATGATTGGGTTATACCAATCCATCATTAGGTTGCATCTCCCTGGAGTTGAAACTACATCTGGGCTTGGCAGCGATACATTATCACTAGTCAGAGTAGGGACTATGTGTCAGTCTCTCAAAGAAGATATATGGTCTTGTGTTCTTTTAGGATTGGATATGCTTATGTTGCAGACTTTAAATCAATTTCTGAAACCTTTTTACAGATGTTGCCTGCTGCAGGTCTGTAAATAGCATAGTATATTGTGAACCTCAGCTGGTGCATAGAGCCTAAAAAACCGCTGAAATATGGGGCAATAGAAAACAACACAACGAATGAAAATGGGACTGCTCAAAATTTGCTGAAATGATCTCGTCTATTTAATGACATCATTTAAACAAAATTACCTCTGAATTTGACGTTGCCATTTTCTTGGATCAATGCAGAAACATAGTGATTTTAAAATTCTAGAAGTTTCTTTTGTAGCCCTTATTATTTAATATGGATTGCATTTATTTGTAAAACGTGGTATATTTTGAGATAGATTCATTCCTTAAATATCCAGCTAAAATGCATTTAATCGTACTCCAGCATTTGGAAATGTGGTGGGCGTGTTATTCACCTGTGAAGGAGTGAGGATGCCCAAATAGAACCAGGCCTTTGCAAAGCGTTTAGGCCCCTCTGTATATCCTGAGCACAAGAATTTCACTACAGTTAAAATTATAACCCCAACCCCACAAAAACAGCTTTTTGTTACCAAGACATTTTACTCAGGGTCACAACAGGATTAACTGAAAATGGCTGAGGCTTCCATAGGGGGAACATCATTTTATAAACAGCAAACGTCCGGCTAATAGACAAAGCGATTTCAATACTAACTTTAAAGCCCCCCTCAACCAGGAACAGGTGAAAATCTGTGGTTGGTGTGACAAAAGGAGCTGCTGTGTCCTGCTGCAGTTTAGACCCTCTTCTTTTACAGCTTGGATTTTATGTCATTTACTGATGACCTTTTTTAAACTCATACATTTTGTGGCCCAGGCGCAGGTGACCATTTCCTTAGCATGGGTTCTTTTATACTACTGGCAAAGAATTTTCAATCTTCGACTTAAATTTGCTTCAAATACACAATTTCAGAGCAGTCAACGCTTTGTCTAGGTAAGCTTGTTTGCGTCTAATATGGATTTGCCGCAAAATAATAATTATACTGTTAACTAAGGAAAATATTCTGTCATTCAAACTCTCTCCCTCTTCCTCTCCCCTCCACCCCCCCATGCAAAAATATATGCACGCATATCCAGTACACAAACACATGCCCAAAATCCAGTACCCTCTCTGTCTCTGTGAGTTAAGGCTATGATAGCTTTTGGGGCTTGCTTGGAAGAGAGAAACTTCCAAGCCACAGAAAAGCTATATAAAAGCCTGTCCTACCTGCTGACAAGTCAGATCGTGATAATTCCCTTGTAGATTATTCAGACATTCCATCTACTATACAACAGACCAGAACTTTACTCCTTATTCTTTATTCCACTCTATAAGGTCCATAAAGTACTTTGTTGAGGAAAAAAATATTCTCTGAGTAATTATTATTTCCTAGGTATAATTTAGCCTAATCAGAGATCCCAAAACATATTTTTTTAAATCATTTTAATAAAACAAGCATATAAGAACATTACAACAACATAAGTTATTTAATCAAAATATATGTAAATTGCTCTGCAAGAACAGAGGAAGAAAAGTATAAATGTTATGGTTGAGAATGGGGAGGGAAAAGTTGGGGGAAAGGCAGACTGGTTGAAATGGGATCTCGATGAGCTTATGTTTCTTCATCAATGGAGAAAGGATATGTGGGGGAGGGGCAGGTAAGCGAGTTCAGTGTGTACAAAGGCACCTAGGCAGATGGAGGCAGGCAGGGCGTGTTTAGAAGAGGGACCAGTTTTAAGAAATATATGGAACACGGATGAGGCTATGTTGTGAAACCAAGAAAGGAGCAAAACAACATTTCCCAGACTTTGAAAGCTCTACAGCATAGGAATGAGGGGCCCACACTTGTGTATTCAAAAGTTACTCAGGTGCTGATACGGAGGATGCATTGGAGAGGACATAGACTGGAAGCAGAGTTTTAATGTTTATTGTGAGATTCATCTTGAGAGGAAAGAAGAAAGTTTGGGAGGCCTTGATGTATTGCTAGTAAACTCCAACACATTTTCCTTGTAATGGAAAGGGAGGCTAAAGTTTCATGTCTCCTTAATATTTTTCTAGGGAGTATTTAGGAGAGAGAGATTGCTAAGAAAAATAAATGAAAATGAAAATTTTGCTAATAGCATACTGAAGTAGAAAAAGGCTACTTTTCCTTGCTCTAGTAGCTTAACAGTGACTATAACAAGTCACATGAATAAGAATCTTAGAATTGAATAGAATTTTGTTTCTCATAGGTCACATCATGCCTGGGAAATCTCCAAGTTCTTTATGGCAATATATCAGGGAATGCAGTGACATTTTCAGCATATACTGTTCCCATTATTTGTTCATGCACACACACAGCTTTGGTGATTAGAAAGTCTTTTATTAAAAGATGAAGTGTTGAGTAGGGCACAAAGGATTCACTTTGGTCTTTTCTAAAAAGGCTACTGAAATTTCGACTTACATTTTACTATGTGGGGACATAAACGGATTGGATTTAATTTCTTTCCACATGAAAGATAGCTACCTTCCTGGAACAGGCTTGAAATATTTCTCTAGGACAGAACCTTGAGGACTGAAGGTTTAAGAGATTGGTGCTTTAGGGGACAAAGCATGGAAATGATACATTTTCTCATAAACTTTAAATTCATTTTGGTCCAAGCAGATACCTTTTAGCTCAAGGCATTTGAGTACATTACTCATTCATTCATTCATCACAAGTTTATTGAACCATACCTGAAGTATCAAGTCATCAGCTATTGGCAGAGAAGGAGAAAATCTAAAAAAGAAATTAAAAATGTAATTTGGAATTAGACCATGAATAGCTTTATGACCATGATTAGCAAGTAGGTATTGAGAACTTAAAGTACACCAGGCAGTTTTAGGTGCTGGAAGTATTTACTTTAGAAGTTATCCTGGAATATTTGAGGATAACTGAAGCCTTACAAGTAGATGAGATAACTTAATAACCCCTGAAGAGCCTCATCCCTTCTCCCCGAAGAAGAGGAACAAGATGTGAGATTGAAATGAATCACTCAGCATGACAAGAGAACCAGGGGATGTAGACAGAGATTCGAGGAGAACAAAGGAGCCAAAATGTGAGATGCTGGACTGAAGAATCTATTGGTTTGGCAAGTACAGGACCATTTGACTAGAAAGGAAGAAAGGAATAGTAGTTAAACACATGCTGGAAGAGGTCTGAGTTAATGTTCACACAAGGATATTATCCTTGGAGATGAGGGGGCCCCAGACAAGGATTACTGTAGATATTATACACATCAATTGGAAGTGGAAAGGAAGCAAGTCTTCCTTTTCTGTTTTCTGTTTTCTGAGCAAATTAGAAGACAGACTTACTTTCCTAGATTCGAGAGGCTAAACAAAGGTTGAGAAGCATGAAGAGAATGATAAATTGAACCATTGCCATCCCTGGCCATTGTGGCAAATGGAAAAGGAGAAAATAGGCTCAGGTAAGGAGGATTGTTGGGAACCCAGCTGAAAGTGAAAACTCTAAATGTGTAACAATGGTATTACCTTGTTTTATTTTTATTCTCCTGTTTCACTAAGAGCTGTTTCAGGAAAAAAAAAATCAACTTAATTGGTATTCAAATTTAACTTACTTGCAGGTTTTACTGCAGTTGTGATAGTTTTACCGGTAGGTGGAATTCCTTGTCTCCAAGCTCAGGAGTCACACCCACACCTGTGTCCAGTGGATGGCCCAGTACAGCAGCAATGTGATAAATGCTTGCTACTGCCATTGCCATTTCTAAAACTCTCTTTAAAAAACATGATGCTTGCTTTTAAATTTTATTTTTAAGACAAAAATTCTTTAAAATCTCTCAGCCTGCCAATTTCTCTATTCTCTGCCTCTGCCTTCTGCTGCATTCCAACACCATTTAATTTGTCAGGTCCACCCACTCCTTGAAGCTTTCTTTAATACTGCAGGGCCACTGATGTCTGTATGTGCTTCCCAATGCCTTCGTTACATGTTCTGAGACTTAACCACATTCTGTCTAGGAACACTAACCCATACTTTCTTTGTATTTACAATAGCATCATACTCTTTACCGGGACACAAAATAAGTATCTTCTCAATATCCCATGCATGAAATGCAGCTGCAGTAGGGCTGGTTCAGCAGAACACTGGCTGCACCAGTAGGTCCTGTCCTGCTAACAATCATGTCGGTTTCTGCCATTCTCCTCGCCCCCCTTCTGGTCATTAATTCTGAGGGCTCAGCACCCCGTTATTAAATTATCTGCTATTAAAATGATAAATTGGTTTCTGCTTCAGTAATTCAATGTGCTTGGAGACTACTCTTTCCAGATCTCATTTTTATATTAATATGTTATCTTAAAAGGAGATATTTCTTACCTAAGCATCATACTTTCAAGAATTCATTATTTTTATTATGAATTTGAATCCACTTAAAATATATTTTAAAGAATTTTAAGAATTAAATCTATTTTCCACAAATAAGAACTCTGTAGGGATGCCTATTAAAGAATATGTTTAAAAGGACATTCAGAGAATCAGAAAACTGAAAGAGATTTATGCCATCTCTTTTCTTTCTTTTTCTTTTTTTTTATTATTTCAGGGTATTATGAGGGTACAAACATTATGGTTACATTTTATGACTTTGCCTCACCCAAGCGAGAGTTGGAGGCATGCCCTTCCCCTCTACAATGCTCCCCGTATCCTTTAATTGCATCTCCTCTTTTTTAAACATTGCCATTTCTTCTCCAAGATATTGTTTTTATGCTGTAATCAGGCTCAGTTTTTGCTGTTATTCCTTAAGCCACAGCACACTTCATTGCAGGGGATTTGTTAGGGTTCTGTACTTTATGCACCAGATAAAAACATGTGTATGATCTTTTGGGTGTGTGTGTACATGTATATTTTTCTAGGAAAATCCCTACAGATTTCATAAGAGTTTCTAAGGGTTGCAAGTTCTCTTTCTTCTCATAAAATATAAGACTCACTGCTATAGTGGAAAGGACTTTCAGTTGTATAAAATTAGGCTCAAATACAAGTTCCACCACTTATTATTTTAGTAACTTTGGAGAGACTCTCTAACCTTGGTTTCCAGTGGGCTGAATGAAGCAAAATATGCAAAGCCCCAGCCCACAGTGGATGCTTAATATATGTTATCAAGGCTTCTTCCTTCTTGTTTAAAGGTCATCATTCCTCCTGTAGCGCTGTCCCATTTCCTCTTGTTCATTCTCCATCGAAGATAGAAACCAGCTGCTCCGATCTCTGTGGACAACAACTGTCTGTGTGCTTAAAGTACTTAAGCACACCCTCGCCTCCTTAACTACGGGTTAATTCCTTTGACCTGTCTTCGAAGACAGTTGTCAGACGGGAATTTTCTCAGTGGTTTGCCCACTTAAGGCTGTATGTCTCTAGAGGCAAGCAGTTGAAGAGGGAAGCCGGAATCGTTAACAACATACTCAGCCATGGGCTTGGATTCTTCTATTTTTCCATGGTAGCCTAGGTCATCTATGCTTTGTAGAAAGGAAAGGATAAATTCAATGTGCTGTTACATGGTTCTGATCAGCGCTGGACACCATGTCCACCTAAAATCGGGGAGTGAATCTGAGGAATCAGTACTTTTTAAGTGATGGATAATGAAGAAGAAAGAGTGAAGCAGCAATAGTAGAGGAAGCCTGAGGGAAGTGTCTGAAATTGTATCCAAGATTTCCGGTGAGTTTGGAGCCAAGAAAAGCCAAAAATCAGTACTTAAAACTAACCATCCAGATGTCTCTTCCCTCACTAACCAAAATAAATCAGACAGCTTTTAAAAGCATGGTCCTAGAAATTTCAAAATTGCAAATTAAGAAGAGAGAAAAGAAAACATGCACAATTTGAGAATAAATAGCTGCATCAAAAAGGCCCCTCTGCCTTTGTCTATTCAACTGGTTCACTAAATCTTAGATGCAGAATATTGCAATGCTAAATTCAATGCCAGCTATTACATTATTAACTGTATGTACAGAGTTAATAGGAAACTCTATCAAAATAGATGATGTTCAAAATATCCAAACACTCACCTCCTCTTTGTTGTATCAAACGAGATAATGTAGATGAAAGTATCTTATAAATTTTAGTGTTTTTTTTATTTTATTTTATTTTTTTTGTTTGAGACAGAGTCTCACTGTGTTGCTGGGGCTAGAGTGCCGTGGCGTCAGCCTAGCTCACAGCAACCTCAAACTCCTGGGCTCAAGCAATCCTTTTGCCTCAGCCTCCCAAGTAGCTGGGACTACAGGCATGCGCCACCATGCCCGGCTAATATTTTCTATATATTTTTAGTTGTCCAGTTAATTTCTTTCTAATTTTAGTAGAGACAGGGTCTCACTCTTGCTCAGGCTGGTTTTGAACTCCTGAATTCAAACAATCCACCCCCCTCGGCCTCCTAGAGAGCTAAGATTACAGACATGAGCCACTGCGCTCGGTCTAAATTTTAGTTTGGGTTCTGATATATTGTTGAATATTTTTGCAGAAAATAAGCAGTAAAGTTAGTTAGAGGCAGAACCTAGGAGTCCATTAACAGGACAGAAACTTCACAGAGGAGTGGTCCTGATAAATTTCTACTCTAAAGGGAGTGCCCTGCAAAAGGGAGAGACTCTTTGGAAGGCCGTCCTAGGATAGACAACATCGACCCTCTTCCCTGTTAGTCACACATTTTCTGTAAGATTCTGACTTCTTGGGGATACTAATAAAAAAAACCTAAATCTCTTGGCAACAACTTTTAAGCCCAATAGTCTCTTTGTCTGATGGGAAGGAAGCGCAGTCTGTGAGAAGCCAGGGCAAATGATGAGGGATTCTCGCATCTCTTGAGCAAGGGAGAAGGGGTCAAGTGGATGCAACCCTCTTACTAAAGAAAGAGCCAGAGGTTCTCACTGGGCTCTACAGTGATTGGTGGTGAGGGGCGTTGTGGGTTATAATAGCTGAAGTAGCTTTATTTCAAAAGGTGCCATTTTAAAATCTATTCAAGGTTATCCTTATTGCAACATTGCTCTCACTTGGATTTCAACATCCTTTCTTAATTCAGGGAGAAAAGATGAAGTTAATAGGTAAGAAAATCTCATGGGAAGGTGCTGTAGCCTGTGCTTCATGCAAGGAAATGGGTTGCACACAGCTTGGAACCACCAGCAGGTGTGCACCGTGTCTGCAGGAGACAGGGATGGAGAAGAAGCTGAGGCCCGGCTAGGTTGAGAAACAGCTTTTCAGAAAAAAGCAAAACCTGAAAGAGTCTTTCTTCCTCTCTCTCTCTCTCTCTCTCTCTCTCTCTCACACACACACACACACAGACACACAGACACACACACACACAGACACACACACACAGACACACACACAGACACACACACACACACACACAAACACACACACACACATACAGACACACACACACACAAATTAATGTCCACGCAGAACTTCAACAGAATGGGGCCCTATTTGCAAATAGGGTCTTTGCAGATGTAATTGGGACAGGGTATCAAGGTGCAGTCACCATGCTTTTAAGGCCCTAAATCCAATGACAAGTGTCCCCATAAGAGACAGCAGAGGAGACACAGGCACAGAGCAGAAGCCACGTGGAGACAGAGGCAGAGAATGGAATGATGCGGCCACAAGCCCAGGGACGCCGGGGATTGCCGGCAACCACCAGGAGCAGGGAGGAAGGCTTGAAAGAGATTTTCTCTCAAAACCTCCCAAAGAACCAAGCCTGCCAACACCAGAACTGGGAGACAATACGTGTCCACTGCTCTCAGCCACTCGATGAGTGGAAGTTTGTCTTGGCAGCCCTGTGAACCGTCTGGGTTACGGATGGCACCGAAGTCAGTGATAGATACATATCAGTCAGCTAAGACACTTAGCAAAGAGTTTGGGTCCACACGGACCCAAGACGGATGGGCCATGCTCTGACACCAAGTGGAGAGTATTGCAG
>CAUYSK010127175.1:0-21880 GCA_963575035.1 Avahi laniger
CCGTCCTGCCCGCTCTGGCCTCCCCCAGGGCACGGGGGATTTGTCCCGAGAGGGACAGAGCTTTGCTCCTGGGGAGTACTCGGAGGAGGGCTGGGTGGTCGGGGCGTCTCTCGGACACCCCGAAGGCCTGGTCCCTCTAGGCCACAAATGGAGTGTCCCTGCTCCCCGCGTGCGCTCCCGGACCCCCTGTTCCTTCCTTGAGTGCTCAGCAGTGCCCAGCGCTGGGCCCCACCGTGGGGACAGAGCCCCACCCTCGGAGGGCAGGACACCCCCCTCTGGTCCTGCCCCTCCTCAGTTTGCTGCGTGACCTGGGCAGTCACTTCCCTTCTCAGAGCCTCAGTTTCCCCATGTCCCTGCTTGGTGGGACCAGACCCTCTCGTTCTCTTTGGCCACAGAGCCGTGGGCTTCCAGGGCCAGGTGCCACCTGGGTCCCTCTGTCCGTTCACTCGCTCGCTCACCAAATACCTGTGGCTCCTGTCCTGTGCTGGGTGCACGGGGCCCGGACGTCTGTGCCGCGGATCCCACCCTCTGAGCCCCGCCACGTGGCCTTAGTTGGAGAAAGAATGTCTGCAGGTGGAATCAAGGATCTCAACGCCAGATCGAATCCAGTGACTGGTGTCCTTATGACGGACACAGGCCGTGTGCAGACAGAGGCAGAGTTTGGAGTGATGCGGCCACGCGCAGAGGACCGCCTGGGGCACCGGGAGCTGGGAGAGGCCGGGAGGGTCCTCCCTGCAGCCGGCGGGAGCACGGCCTGCCACTGAATTCCACCTGGAATTCGGATTTCTGGCTTCTTCCAGCCACCGGGTTTGTGGTATTTGGTTAAAGCAGCCCCAGGAAATAGGCACCGCCCGTGTGCGCCGAACACTGCCAGCCAGGGACAGATCCCACAGGGACGGCTCATCTTTAGAGGGGAAACTGGGACCCGAGGACGAAAGGACAGGGTTTGGGCTGAGGCTGCGGCAGTTGGGGCCTCTCTGTGCCCCACAGGCCGCGTCGGGGCTGCCATCTGTCAGCCAGGGTGTCACAAACAGTGTGGAAATCTTTTAGCTCCTCCCACAGCGCCAGGGCGCAGAGTGGGGGCCGAGCACGTCAGTAATGAGCCACTAGCCGACATCACGAGAAAGGGCCGCAGGTCCAGGTAACGTCCCCGGACGGACGCGGCATCGATCTGTGACCCGTGCTCGGCCGCTGTTCACTGGAGCCTCTCAGATAAAGTTCTCGTGTGGCAATGAATTTAAGCAAACCCGCAAGTTCAACGGCCCGTGGTAAAAACATCCAACACATCATGACTGCAAGGCGTGCTCTCGTTAGCGAAGAGGCCCTTAATTATTTTTGAGGACAAATATCAACAGTGTCAGATTTAACCACCGAACTACTTAATGTAACTTCCGCCCAATTTTGCAGATCATTATCCGCGTGGGTAACGGGGGGAGCGACTGAATGAAGCCCCAAGATGCTGCTCGGGGGGGAGGGGGCCGGGGCTCTCCCCAGCAGCAGACCCTGGGGGAGGACCCCGCCTCGGGGCTGCACTTGGGGGCTTCTCACCGCAGGACCCAGGGGAGGCAAGGGCTGCAGGGCCGCACCAGGCGACTGCCCTCCCGGTGCGCGGCCGGCGGCTCAGCCTCACGGGCGTCTACGCCCAGAGTCCAGGAGGGGCCGCAGGGGCCCCTGGCTCTGCTCCCATCTCACAGTGTCACGTCTGCTGGGACCTTCCGTGTGGCTCCCCCTTGGCCCCCACAACAGAGGTCCTGGTCACCCTTCCTGCTGAGGAAGGATGCCGCGGTGCAAGGCACAGGAGGACCCACAGTGAGCACAGTAGGCGTTTACTTACCTCGCCGCCAGCTGGAAACGGTCCCCAAGATGCCCAGGTCCCAACCCGAGAGTGGTCTCAGAGGGACGTGGGGACCTTGCATCTCAAGGACCTGCGGTGAGAGAGTGTCCTGGGTTTTCCAGGTGGGTCTTACCAGTATCTGTGGCAGAGGCAGATGCGACTCGAGGGCAGAAGGGAGAAGCAAATGTGGCCACGGAGACAGAGCTCGTGGTTTTGAGGCCACAGGCCCGGGCATGCGGCAGCCAAAGACCCCGAGAGAAAGGCACAGATTGTGCCTAGAGCCCGTGGCGGGAGGACAGCCTGCTGCCACCCAGATGTCATCCCCGTGGAACCCACTTCAGACTTCTGACCCCTAGAATTGTATGGGGATAAATTTCTGTTATTTTAAGCCACCAGATATGTGGTAGCTTTTTTTACAGCAGCCACAAGAAATTAACACATTCATGAAAAAAGAGGCCGGGAGGTGGGTGGCCCCCGAGGCTGAGGAGGAGGCGATGATCTCATCAGTGACCCGGCCCCTCTCCTTCCCCTCAACCAGTGTCAAGTGTTGGCTGTTTGTCTTTGGGCTTGTTACCTCATGATCTCAAGATGGCTGCCATAGCTCCAGGTGTCACATCCTCACATGTCTGCATCCAAAGCAGGAAGTGATCAAGGACGGGGCTTGGCTTTTCCTTACATGGTTCTTTCTTTCATCAAGGAGGAAAACGTTTTGCAGATACCCCTCTGCCTACTTCCCAGGCTGGGTCCAAGAAGGTTACCTGGCTCTCATGGGCCAATCGATAGCAAAGGGAATCGGTTCCCTGATTGGCTGAGACCAACTGCAAGTCACCTCCTGGGTGAGCACAGGTTCCCAGGCACCTGCTGGCTCTGTTGGCAAGGATAGGAGGGTGCCAGGCGTGGCAGTTCACGTCTGTGATCCCAGCACCTCAAACCAGGAGTTTGAGACCAGCCTGAGCAATACAGTGAGACCCCATCTCTACAAAAAATAATAATAATAAAATTAGCCAGGCATGGTGGGACATCTGTAGTCCCAGCTACCTGGAAGGCTGAGGCAGGAGGATCATTTGAGCCCAGAAGTTTGAGGCTGCAGCAAGCTGTGATTGTGCCGCTGCACTCCGACCTGGGTGACAGAGCGAAACCCTGTCTGCACAAAAATAATAAAAGCAAACAAAGGATAGAAGGGACCGGTGGTCAGCGGCCACCGAGGGGAGGGGAGCAGGGTTGCGCAGACAGCGAGAGGCCGGGCAGCTGCCAGCCTGCGATGCCCGTGATCCTGTCTCTGGGGGACACTGACTAGGACGTCGTCGGCCACAGCACTGCCCATGGCAGGGGCCACACCTCGTGGTGCCACACCCAGCGGGCACCCTGCCACAGCCTCCTCCCACCGCTGGCCCCCAGGGCCTCCCGCCAGGGCTCTGCCTCCCCCTCGACTGACACGTCGACGGAAAGTCAGGCCCAGTCACTTTAACACTAATCCCGCAGGAGTCCCTCCCCCGTCCCCCTGCCCTGCTGAGGGACGTTCCAGGGCCCGTCCAGCCCTGCTCTGTCCTGGGCTACGCACGGTCTCCCAGCCAGCCCCTCCAAGCTGTGTCGCTGTGGAAAGCCGGAGCCCGGCCCCTCCGGCCCCCTCCGCCCCAGCGGTGCCGGGTCAGAGCAGCTGCCCCATGAACTCCGAGGCCAGGGCCCCCAGGTCCCTCTGAGCATTGCCCCGGGTGACAGACCTGTGTGCTGTCGGGATGAGCTGAGAGTCACCTGAAGGGGAGAAGGGACGTGGGGCCAGCGTGGCGCCCTGCCTTCTCCTGTTCCCCTTCCCAAGGGTGGCGCATCTGCGGCCCAGGGCCCGGCCTCACCTGTCCTCTGGGCTCTGGCCGCTCTGCGGCGGCCTCCCTCCAGAGCCACCCCGGTGGCCTCTCCCCAGGTCAGCGTGGCCGGGTGCCCACAGGTGCCGCCAGCCCAAGCACCGCGCTCTCCTCGAGCCGGCGGCCTGTCTCCCGTGGATGCGGCGGCCGCCAAGCCCGACAGCCCCAATGTGTTTATTTACGCACCTGAACACGCAGGAACAGCTGCGCTGTTGAAATCCATCAGTCACGAGCTTAATTAAAACAACGCCCGTCCAAGTCCACGCGGAGGCAAAGCAAATGTTTGTTTTGCTGCCGTCAATTAGTGCGGCGGGGGGAGGCGGCTCCTGGCAGGGAAGCCCCAGGCCGGCCGAGCCCTTCCCAGGACCGGGGGGCTGCGAGAGGCAGGTGGGGGGCTTTCTGGGCCATGCTGGGGTGGGGAGGGTGGGGCCACCATCCCGGTGCTGATCCGCAGCCCCCACCCACCCTCAGAGACTCGACCCAGGGTTGGGTGGGGTCTGGGGTCCCCGGGCAGCGGCCCGTGCAGCGTGGGGGGCGACGAGCCGGGAGGCTCTGCCACTGCCAGCCCCAGGCCAAGAGAAGGCCTGGGCTTCGCTCCACAGTTATGGGGACAACCGAGCACCCACCAAGCTCGGGGCCCCTGGGCCTGGCCTGTGCCACTGCCCAGCGTGCAGCCCTCCAAGTGGCCGGCTTTGGGAGCTCGTGCAACTGCAGGGTGGGGAGGCCCTGCCCCGGCAGCCGTGGGACCTCGGCAGTCCCCAGACCTGCACAGCCTCGGTTCCCGGTCTGCACGGTGGCCGTGGACGTGGGAGTCGGGCGTGGCGGCAGCTCCCAGGGGACTGTCTGCACCGGCCGCCTTCAGACCTAGAGGAGCTCACCGGGGTGAAGGCGGCAGCGTGGGAGGTGCGGGAGCCTGGGGAGCCCCTCACGGGGTGGGAAGACGGGGTGCGGGGGAGTTTCTGGAGCAGCGGTGGTCCAGGAGGTCGGAGGCCGTGGGGTGGATGTGCCAAGAGTCGGCCGGGCAGGGTGGCCTTGGCGCACCTGGGAGGTGCCGTCCCGGTGACGGGGCTGAGCAAAGCGAGCCCGGCTGGGCCCGGGTGGACACAGACCAGGGCTGGCTCGGGGCGCAGGGGAGCAGAGGCAAAGCCCGTGTGGGCGCCTAGGACCCCTTTACTGACGCCAATCACCTTGCTTTGATTTGCCGGGTCAATCAATTACCCCGACGTAATTGGATTATTCGCACGGCTGGTGAGTCGTCGCTGTGATTGGCGCTGGGTGTCCTGGCAGCCGGGTGGGGGCTCCAGGCTTCCCCACCTGTCAGCCAGGTCCCCGCCTGCGCCCCTCGGCCCACCTGGCCGGGCGTCTGCAAGGCTCCCGGCCAGGTGCTTCCTCCAGCCGCGCCCGCCGCTCCCCACAGCAGCCGTGGCTCCGTGGGCCCCGCTCCAGCCACGGGCCTCCTTGGACGTGAAGTTCAGGCCGTCCGGGGCGAGCATCGCAGGCCGCTGGCCAGCTCCAGCACGCCTCCCGCGAGGCCGTCCCCACCCCCAGACTCGGAGGCCCCGGCCCCCGGCTCCGGGGTTTGATTCTGGCCACTGCGATTGCCGTGGGGACTGGCTTGCCTTGGGGTCAGGGCCCCGCTAGTCCCCCAGGGCCGGACCTCGCCTGTCTCCCAGCACCGTGTGGAGAACCGGCCAGTGCCCTCGGACCCCTCAGCTGTGGTGTTTGAGGGGCTCTCAGAACTGTTTTCTTGGCTTCAGATGTGCTTCACCTGCCACGGTGTGCACAGACGTCCCTCTGCCCGCGTGGAGGCAGGAACGTGCCACCCTCTGCCCTGCGGCCTCCCTCCTCCTCCCCACCCCGTGTTTCCTGTGTTCCTGGCCCTGTGTCCCCTCTAGCCCATGTCCCCTCTGGTCCTATGTCCCCGCTGTCCTGTGTCCCCGCTGTCCTGTGTCCCCTCTGGTCCTATGTCCCCGCTGTCCTGTGTCCCCACTGTCCTGTGATCCCGCTGTCCTGTGTCCCCTCTGGCCCGTGTCCCCCCTGGCCCTGTGGGATCCCCAGCTGGTGGTGTGACCTGAGCCCAAGCAGGGGCTCAGCACACTCAGCAGCGGTAGGTAGAGAAGCCACCTCGCGTGGCGTGCGACCTGGGTGTCTGGCGTGGTCAGGGGCTCTGGCGAGTTTGCAGCGACAGCAGGGGAACCGGGGCAGCCCTGGAGCCCTGGGAGCACGGTGTCCCTGCAGTGGCCGCGGCCCTCCCGGCTCCTGGGATGCCCGTCCCGGCCTCCCTCTCTCCCAGCCGGCGATGTGTTGATTTTCTCTCCCGCGGGCGCCCGTTCCCAGCCCACCCCCCAGGCCGCTCTCTGCCCTCGTCCCCCCACCTCCAGGCCCTGCCCCCAGCACAGGCCAAGTCCCACCTCCTCCAGGAAGCCCCTCGGCCTTCACCGGCCCCTCTGCAATGGCCTCTGCCCTCCCGGGGACCCTCGCGGCTCTGGGTACCCAGACGCTGTCGCGGGTGACGACGACGGTTGCTGGTCAACCGCCCTCTTCAGAGGCGGGGAAGCGCACTCCGCTTCGAAGGGCCCCTGCCGATTTCTTAAAATATCAGAACTCTGCACATTTAGTCCCGGCGAAGAGAGGAAAATACAGTGTGTTTCACAAGTGCCTGGGGAAGCCCCTCTTAGCCTGCCCTCCGGAGGTGACCAAGGGAGACTAATGTCATTGTCTTTTCTTGTCATGGTCTCTAGCCTGGGAGGCAGGGACGTTACTGCCGTGGTTTTCGCGGGCATCTGCGAAGGCTGCATGTTATCCTTGAGGATGGAGCAGAAACGCATCCCAGATGATCTGTTCGGTCTGTGTCTCCTGTTACATACAATTACAGACAAAAGGAGTCAGCTAATGGCCGGTGCCACCCCGGAGGGAGGGCTCCAGGCTCCCGCAGGACCCTGACATCAGTCCTGTGTTGTCTGATGTTCCCATCAATGATTTATACGGGGAAGGGAGAGACCTGCCTGCAGCTGCTGAGGAAACAAAGCAGGGAAGGACGGCCCAGGCAGAACCACAGCTCGGAGCCGTCGCAACGCGGACGCGATTTAGAATCTGCAAAAGTGTAAACAACACAAACAGCACCGTCCCTAAAGGGAAAATCAATTAATTGGACCACATTAAAATTAAGAACTTCTGTTCATCAGAGATGCCGTTGAGAGTGAAAACTCAGCCGTGCTACACGGCGCGGGCAAGAGACTCTTATCTCAGAAAGAACCAGAACCGGAACACACCACATTTTTACAGAAGGGCATGAGGCATACGCACAGAAAACCAGGCAAAATACGTGAACTGACCCTCCCCAAATGGGATGCCCCAATGCCCACTGAACGCACGAGGAATAAAATGCCATGTGTCCTCAGCTGGCGGAAGATGCAGCTGTGAGCGCCGTGTGACGCTGCCTGCACGACAAGCGGCAAGAGCGCGTGGTGTCGGTGCCCGCACCTGCAGAGCACCCACGTGCACCACGCCCATTTCCAGGGGCCAGGGACAGAAGCAGCCGCGGTGCCGCGACAGGCGCCAGACGCGCTTGCTGGCGGGCGGCCGCAGAGCGGATGCAGCGAGCACCGGCAGGAGGGGCCGCTGCTGTGAGCAGCAGGTGACGGGAGCCGCCAGCTCAGAAGCCTGTCCCGCGCGGGTCCACTCTGCGGCAGTCAGGACCAGGAGGACACCGGTCTGTGGTGCCGAAACGTGAAACAGCGGCTGCCCCCACGTTGGGTGTGGGCTCCTGGAGCCGGAGATGCGCTTCGCGGTCCAGGCTCTGGCTGCGCGTGTGTCTCTCCTGTGAAAATCCGTCGTCCTGGCCTGAGCACTTCTGTGGGCGACAGGACACCAGAGCTCGGTCGGGGAGCCACGATGGCAGCTTTGGCCCCGGCAGGCGAGCTCGTGGGACTTTCCCTCATGCCCTGAACAACCACAAACCTGAACAAAGGCACGGAACGGCTGTGCTTGGACGCTGGGCCGCAGGCGGGGCAGGGCCGTGACCCTGTGCGCGCCGTTTCTGCTGGGGGGCGAGGCCCCTGCGGAGCGCTGCCCTCTCGCCGAGTCCAGCGATGCAAACTCAGGCTCGGGCCAGCGGCCGGGACTTGTGGGGAAGAGAACCAAGGGGGGCCCGGTACCGCGGAGCAGCCTAGAGCTCTGCAGAGGGAGCCTGAGTCTGTCGCCGACACCCACCTGCTCTGCGCGGGGAGAAGCGCTGCAAGGCCGGCACAGGGCAGAGGGGGACTGGAAGCTGAACGCGTCCCGGGGCTGGCACGGGGTGGGAGGCGTCCAAGTGCTGGCAGCCAGGGAGGGAAGAGCCGTTGAAACGTTTGTGCTGCCACCCGGAACCCAGAGCGGGGCTCACACAGTGGAAACGTGTTTCTTACACTTCTTGAGTCTGGGAAGCCCAAGACGGAGCTGCCAGCCTGCTGGGTTCTGGCCAGGGCCCCTTCCTGGCTTGAGAACAGCCCCCTTGTCACTATGTCCCCACACGGCAGGTGGGGGGAGAGCTCCTCCCTTTCCCACTGGTCCGCAGTCCTATCAGATTACGGCCCCACCCTTATGACCTCACCCCAGAGACCCTCTCTCCAGACACGGTCGTGCTGGCGGCTAGGCTTCCACGTGGGAATTTTGGGACTCAGCCAGCACTCAGCGGAGGGTCCAGGAGGGCCGCAGCCTCGGTAGGAGGACAAGTCAGCCCCGGAGGAGAGGCTACTCTGATGGTCACTAACAACAACTAAAAACCAGCTTCCAATCCTGACTCTGGGAGCAGCCAGGCACCTTCCCACAGACCGACTCCCCCGAGGGATCAGCCACCAACACTGGACCAGAGACTCTAAAACCACCGGCCACAGGCCCCGGAGAAAGCCTGGGTGCCGGAGGGGCGAGAGCCTAGCGAGTCCCCATTTGACGGCCCTGCGTCTATCCTGTGCAGGTCGTGGCTGGAGCCCGAGGTCCGGTAGCAAACGTGCAGTCCCCCTGGCCTGAAGACGGAGGACAGAGTTTCAGGCAACCCCAGTCAGGGAGAAATCAGCTGCAGCAGGGAAAGCCCCACGGCACAGACCCCAACTCCGTGTGCCGACCCCACACCCGACGGCCCAACCCAGGCAGGAGGAGCTCAGTGGAGATTTGAGCTGGCCCTGTGGGGAGGACTTTTCAGTTTGAATCAAACCGGTTATTGCCTGTTAAAACAATGACGGTTGGAACTGCTCCCATGCAGAGGCACACACACTCAAGAAGTCCAGGAATACAGTGCAAATTACTCGCGATACGAGGAACTGGAAAATGTGATCTGCTTTCAAAAAACAAAACGAGCCCCCAGGTGACTAAGATGCTGGAATACGCAAAAACGTATTCCAGCAAAGCTGCAAACTGCAAAGCTGCCATTGTCGCTGTCTGCCCAACGACGTAAAGGAAAACATGCTTCTCATAAATGTCTGGATTGGCCACCGCAGCAGAACAGTAGGAACTGCAGGAAAGAGCCAGATGGAAATTCTAGAGCAGGGAACGCAAATCTGAAACATAAAATTCGTGGTGGGCTTCACAGTAGAAGGGAAACCAACAGAAGTTTTCCAATTTGAAGGAGAGAAAAAAAGAAAATCTTTTGGAAAAGTGTTTCAGGGACTCACAGAGTAATTAGAAAGTCTGGCACATGTGGTATTCGAGGCCTAGAGTCAGAGGGGAGAAGAATAAGGGCAGAATTTTTTTTTAATTTTAGAAATCATAGCTAAAAACTAGCTGAATTTGATGAAAGATACCAACTTACAGATTTTAAAAGCTCAAGAAAGCCCAAGTCAGTATAAATACAGCAGAGACGACGCTACAACGCATTATAGTCCAACTGACGTAAACCAAAGACAAAGTGTCGAGAGCAGCCGTGACAAATGACACATTACACACGGGGACAGGAGATAGTGGGAAATATTTCTAACGTACCAAAGGAACAGAAAGACCCTATAAACTGCAAAACATTCTTGAGTGAAGAAGGTGAAAGGAAAGAAAACAAAAAGAATTTCTCACCAACAAGTGCGCCTGTGGAGATGCTTCACGAAGACCTTCGCGTGGGTGGGAAGGACACACAAGGACGCGGGAGCTTTGGTTCCAAGGAAGGAGCCTCGTGTTAAACGTGGTTCAATGACAGCACACGCGTGGTGTCAGAGCACGGGGACGGGTCTCCACTGACTCCCCCCCCCCCGTCGCCCTGCAGCCGCGGCCTGTACGCTGGGACTGTCCCTGCCGCCAGGGTCGCAGACTGGCCGCCTTCCCACAGTCTCCCCTGCGAGGCGGGCCCCAGGCCAACTTGGGAACACGCGTGTTCGCCGCAGCTCGGTAAAGAAACAGGATGCAGACTGGTTGTGCCAGAGGCCAGCCGTGGGTGTGGGGTGAGGGGCTCTGGGTTTTGGCGCCAGCGTGGGGCTGAGGGGCCGGGTTTGGGCGCTAGCCTCGCTGCCCAGCTGTGCCGCCTTGGGCCGCCGGCCTCCCCCGGCCTCTGTGCGTGAATGACAGGGAAGGATGCAGCAATGTCCAGGCCCGAGGCAGCTCTGAGGTTGGGAGTCCGGGAAGGGCTTGATTGCAGTTCGGGGCTCCCTGGCTCGGGGAGCCCACAGGTGGGCGGCGGGCTGAGCAGGGCAGGTGCAGGCAGTGAGCTGAGCAGGAGCATCTCTGGCTCCCACGTCTGAGCCCCGTCTCCCCCACAGTGTTCTCTGCCCCTTCCCCTGCCCCAGCCGTGGTCCCTGTTCTCAGGAGGGGTTTGCAGGACCCTGGGCACCCGGGCCTTGGGGGCAGGGCTTTGGCACCAGCGGCCACTGGGCGGCTTCCCTGCTTCCCGAGCATCTGCGTCATTCACAGCTACCCCCACTGTGACCAGGACTCTTCCATAGGACAAACCTACAATCTCCTTCCCTTGTCTGCATGTCCGGCGGGGGCTGGAAACTCCTTCTTTCTGCCTGCTTGGCTCCTGGTGAATTTAAGTCTAACTTCCATGGTCCGACGCCCCCCAGGACCCCCGTGGCCAGGAGGCCAGCCAAGGAGCCAGGAAGGGACCCCAGCAGGGCCCAGCCAGGTGTGGCTCTGCAGCCTCCTTCCTGGCCAGCCCCGAGGGAGGGAGGACGGAGCGGCCCAGGAGTGGGAGGGGCGCGTGAGGCTCCTCTCCGCCCCCCGTCCACCAGCACCAGCGGGGCTCTGGCTGGGGCCGTGCTGTCCCCGGAAAGGCCTCCCCACGCAGCGCGTGAATATGGATTTGTGCCTGAGGACAGGAGGCGCGGCCCTAATTAGAGCTGATGACTGCCTGGCTGCCGTCTGGGAGCGCAGAGCAGCATCAAAGGGGCGCAGCCCGGCTAATCCTCCTTCCAAGGGCAGCATCTGCTCCCCTCCCCGGGCGCGTCTCTCTGACAGCAGGCCGCGAGAGTCTGGGCTATTTAATTAGGACGGAAAGTTCCCCCAACCTTGGGAAATGATTTAATTTCAATATTTCCTTTGCTGGGCGTGAGATTCTTCCCCCGCCTACCCCATCCTCAAAGGCCTTTCATCCGCAGAGGCCCAGCCCCTCCCATTCCAACGTCAGCACCGCCAGGGGACACAGGATGGCACATCGCACGGGAGGGGCCGAGGGCCGGGGCGGGGGAGCGCCCTGGGCTTCGGAGGGTGACCAGCCACATACCGCACCCGCCAGCCCGGCCTCCCGGAAACCCCACTCCCTCCTGCAGGGCCGGGCCTCAGACCCTGCCCTCGGTGGTCCTCCCGGACACAGCAGCCTCAGCTCACTGGCCGGCATGGTGGTCTTTGATCTGGCCTGCCCTTTCCCTGGTGTGTGTGCACGCGTGTGTGCGTGTGCACGCCTATGCACGCATGTGACTGAGTATGCTGTGTACACGCAACCGTGTGCACATTTGTGCGTGAGCGTGTGCACCCCTATGCGCGTGTGAGCCCGGCTGCGCAGGCAGCTGCCTGACACCTGAGCCTGTTTTCTGTGGACAGTTCTCCCCGATACCCGACGCTCGTGTTCTCCACTGACGCCCGAGGGGCCGGTCCCAGGCTGGGCGCGGGCAGTGCTGGGTGAGCACCAAAGCAATCGTGCACAGGCTTGAGTGAGCTGAGTCCACACTGGGCCCAGGCCTGGGGGCTCTGAGATCTCTGGACTTGGGGACAGAAGCCCAGGTTCCAGCTACTCTGTCCCTGGCTCCTTCCAGACTCAGTTTCCCCATTTGTACAGGTGTCTCAATCCCAGAGATCAGTGCCCCGAGCCCAGGAGGTGAGGTCAGGAGGTCTTCGCTGTGGCCCTCCCGCTCGTGTGTGGCCCGATGTCCTCCAGCCTCCCGTTCTCCCTTCTCCCCCGTGGCCTCCCCCTCCCGACCCCCCTCGCACTCGGGACAAGGGTGAGTGTCCGTCCGTCTCAGCCGAGAGTCCTCGAGCCCAGACGCAAGAGGCGGCTGATGAGGGTGTCACTGGTGGCTCTGCCGGGGAACTCACCGCCCCGAGCATTTCTGAAAAGGAAAATTCTAACCTTAAAGAGTCCTTTGAACACGTTGTGAATGAACAACGACCACGGCGGGGTTGGCTCCTGGATCACAGGGAGGTGGAGGCTAAAGGAAAGAGAAGATTGATTTCCATTTGGTCTCCTGAACATATTTCCTTGCTGCGAGGGGCCGTTCATCACGCCTGCGCGGGGGGCGAGGCGGGGTCCTCCGCTCGCAAATTATCATCATTGTGCTCTCCTCCCCTTCCCATCCCCCACGCCAGAATTTATGCATTTCCAGACAAAACGTGCTTTCTCAGAAAGGCCCACTGTGGTCTGCGCGGCAGTCGGGTATTGACGGTATTGATCACGCCGTACCCAGTGAACACATGTCGATGGATCCCCACTGCTCATGGGGTGACGCCCTGGCGGCCGGCGGGGACCTGGCCCCACATCCCCAGCCGCGGCCACCCCCAGATGAGCCGCAGCAGGGCTCTCGGCACACGTCCCTGTCCTGGGGCCCTGCCCCGCCCCCGCCAGGCACCCACTCTTCAGTCGGGCGACCTGTGTCCACGGGGCCAGCACGCGGTGTGGCACACAGTGGTCACCGATGCACGCATGCGTGATGAGCACATGTGCATCTGAGACAGAACCAGGAAAGGAAACTACGGGCACGACACGGACCCTCCCCCAGTTGTGGGGGACAGGCCGGCTGAGTCTCAGGACCAGAGTCCTCACTGGTCGCTCCCGGGGCCCCGCGCAGAGCTTCCAACAGGCTCCTGGACAACCAGGGGCCAGGCGGGCCCCCTCTCTCTGTCCCCCGGGGGTGCGCTGAGCAGGGCTGCGCGGTTCTCCTGCCCAGAGGCGCCGCTGTCGTACACCGGAGCTTGGAAAGCAAATTGGCACGGACTTGGTGAATTGCTTTCTTTCCTATTTTATGAAATACTTCTCTAAATGTCTGCATATTGCTCTCTTGAGGGATGGAGGGAGAAAAATAGCAATTAAAGTCTTGTCATCCAACTTGTTCAGGCCGTTAAGTTGTTCAATCTTGCATACAAAATCAGCGCATGTACTTAAGTAGGAGGGGAGCACCTGGCCTCGGCCGTAAACGTAAATCAACACGTAACGATAGGCGCCCGCCACGGCCCGCGTTCATCCTCTATGCACAGCGTGTGCAGTTGGCCTTGGGGCCCCTCTGTCACAGGGTCCCTCGCGGGCACCCGGCCGTGATACGGCCTCTGAACGTCTCCCCTCTCCCCAGCCTCACGGGGAGGCTGCTCTCTGGGCCACCTGCCTGGACAAACCCCGCGGCGTAAGCGTCCCAGGCGCCAGCACGCGATGGGCTCCGGTGTGGCCGGGAGCAGCTGCCGCTGCAGAGCCAGGCAGCCCTTGCAGAGCAAAGTGCGGCACCCCGTTTTCTGGAAGAGGAAGCCGGAGGCTGGGGCCGCAGACGCCCTCCCAGCCGCCTCCTGGGCAGGTGTCCCCGCAGGCCCCTCGTCTTGCAGGCCGGGCACCAGGCCTTGTCCGCACCGTCCGTCCCCATTTTACGGCATCTCGGGAGGACGAGTTCAAGCTGCGGCGATCATTCCCTCTGCAAGAGGCTCATTTATTTTGACACGTGGTTTAGTTTCAATTATTTACCGTAACACTGGAGCGGCCGATAAAAGCGCCAAAGCGTGTTTCACTGCTCGGGCGGCGGGTGGAGCCAGCACTGGGAGGGGCTTGGGGAAGGGGGCAGGAAGGTGGGGGCCTGAGGCCGCCCCACGTGGGGAGAGGGAGCCCCACGGGGCGGCCACGGTCCAGCTGCCCTCGGCGTTTTCCCGTCGCCAGAGGCTCGGGAGGCGGAGGGGACGCCGTGCCCGGCGCTCAGAAGTGACGTCTTGTTTCGGGGCTGCCTGAAGGGCCAGATGGAGCCGGAGCCTGGTGCCGTGCCTGCAGGGGAGTGAGAGTGGCGCTCTCGTCTCTTCTCCTCGCGGCTGCGGCTTTGCAGCCAGCCAGAGCCAGGGCAGAGAACAGGCGGGGTGGGGCGCGCCCAGCTTTGGCGATTCCCCAGCCTTGCGACCCGCCTCGGCCAGCGTTGCCCGCGCCGTCTGCGCACCCACCCGCCTGCTGTCCCTCCGTCCACCTGTCTGTCTCACGCGTGACAGCCCTTTGTAGCAGATGCCACCTGGGACGTGGACCATGCAGAGGATGGTCTGACTCGGCCCTGCCCTGCTGAGCCTGTGGCACAGGGGGGCTGAGCTAACAGGAGGTGACAGCTCCGGGTGCTGGCTGTACCCGGTGCTGCTCTGCAACCTGCCTGTGCGAGAGCACGTTAGGGCCTGAGACCACTCAAAATACCTGTGAGGCCGAGAGGCTCCCTGGCCCGAGGCTGCACAGTGGAGAGTGGAGGGCTGGGTCCCGCGCTCAGGTCGGCCAGCTCCTCCCTGCACGTGGGCGGGTTCAGATCGAATCAGGACAGACTCTGGTAACTCCTGCCTGATGGCTGCCTCCTCGGTATTTGCCCTTAGGCACCGGGGCTGAGGGCCCTCCTGCCATGGCTACGCCCTCACTGCCCCGGTGTGGGGAGCTGCTTCCTCCATGACACACACAGCCCCTGCCTGGATCATGCCCGTCGGCTCTGGGTGGAGCAAAAGACAGTGGGCCCAGTGGGACCACAAGCCAACCCATTCCTCCCTGAACAGTCCCGTACCTACTGCTTCATCTTATAGAGGAGAGTTGGGCTGGCAGAACCCCCTGGTCCAGACTACAGGTGGGGAAACTGAGGCTTGCCCAGGACACACAGCAAGGTCCCTTGCTCAAGAGGCTCCATGTGGATGGCTTCGCCCCGCACGGGCACGGGCTGGCCCTGGGAGGACCCCTGTGCTTCTAGGCCCTGCAGTGCCCCCCAAACAGGCGGAGACGAATGTGAGAGGACCGTCTCCAAGACAGTTACTCTAAGTCACCGCGCAACAGCCACTTCCCGCCTGGTGGCCCAAGACAGCCCCTGCCCCTCACGGCTCTGCCGCGCTCTGATTTACGATGGAGAAACCGTCCCCTGAACCGTCACCGGTTCCGGTTTGGGAACCAGCTCGCCATTTATTTACACCACTGGAGTGTGAATCCTATGAATAAATTTTATTATCTCGCGGCTTCGGGATGACAAAAACACGAAAGCTGCTCAAAGCGTGAGATGCCTGCCCCACCCCACTGTGGTCGCTGGGGCTGGGGAGGGGCCTCCTGGGAGCCTCTTTAGAGTTTAATTAAACTGACTTTTCCCAAACAATTTGCAATAAATTAGTGCCAACCGGGGCTTGCAACGTCCAGGCACGAGGCAGTGTCCAGCTGTCAGAGAGGATGCTGGCTGTCAGCTGGGTCACCTGCGCGGGAGGCCAGTCTGGCGCCCTGGGCCCAGCACCCCACCCCGCTGGGCCACGTGTCTGCAGCCTGTGCGCTCCCAGTGCCAGGTGAGGGACCTGCCCGCAGACAGCACTGCTCCCTGGGCCCCACCCAGCCCCGCTTCCTGCCTCATGGCGCAGGCGACTCAGGTTGGCCAGAGAGGAGCTGAATCCGACCCTCCATGCACACCCCGCTGAGCCCCGCCCAGGGCTGTGGGGGGCCATGGGGGAGCCCCGGAACTGCTGCTGGCTGGGACTCCGCATCCTCGGAGTTGCGGTTTGGGTCCTCAGCAGCCTTAGCCCTGGAGCTGGCTCCAACCGTCACGCTGGCTCCAAGGACGGGCGTGGACCGGCCTGGGGTGGCTCTGAGGCCGGTGAAAGGCTGCTGCTCCTGCAGCCCGAGTTCTCCAGGCTCGGGATGGGATGAGCTCCCTGCTGGGCGAGGCAGCGGGAGAGCCGGGCGCAGGAACACACAGCCTCGCTCTGCACGGGGAGCCACCGGCAGAGGCCGCCGCAGAGCTCAGGTGGGGGTGACCGTTCTCCCAGTCTGCTCAGGGCTCCGCAGCTGCGGAGAGCTTTCTGCTGCACACACCTGGGTAGTCGTGCAGGAGCGCTGGGAACAACGTTAGGCAGCGTCCCTCAGAGCCCAGGGGCCTTGGTGTCCGGAGAGGTGTCCTCAGCGAGTGCTGAGTGAGGGGACAGGGCTGAGGAGGGCGTGGGCCTCCCCCTGGCTGAGCAGCTCCCAGAGCCGTCTGCGAGGCAGGCGGGTGTCTTGGGGCCCTGGTGGCCAGACTGGTCTGGGCAGCGGCACCTGGCTCTGAACTGCCACTCGGGGCGGGTCTGTGAGCCCCAGGACAAGAACAGTGAGGAAGTCGGTGCTTCTCCTGGGCGCCTGCCACCCCCTCCTGCGAGCTCACGGCCACTGAGCAAGATTCTGGGAGGAGGAGACTCGGTGGGGGTCTGGGAGAGCCGTGGGCTCGTCGGGGTCTCGAAGGGCTTTTGCAGCTCCTGGGCCTGTTTCCTCCCGGGGCTGTTAGGAGCACAGGCATGGGAGGTCACTAGGGCTCTGTCAGGGCCCTCGGGGCTCTCAGGGAAGGGAGGCCCCTCCCCCGCCCCACCCCCGGTTATGCCACACCACCCAGCGCTGGCGTGGAAAGGATGTCATTCCTGTCACGGGCGGGCGTGGCCCTGCCTGCATCCACATGCCCAGTCCACGCGTCGGGGTGACAGCAGGGCCTCCCCGTGTCCGCTGCGAGGTTGGTGGGGGCCACCCTCCCGGCACTACAGATGCAGGAGCCGGGCACAGCAGGGCGGGACCCAGAGCCTAGGTCCCTCCTCTGTGTTTCTGACATTCCCCGCGTCTGGGCTCCTGAGGGCAGCAGTTAGGGGCGTGGGTCCTAGATTTCTGGCTGTCAGCTCGGGTGGCCGCAGTGCCCTGCGTGAGGCTAACGGGTGGGTCCCTCCCAGAGCCTGGTGTCCTAGTGCTGGGGCGAGGGAGGGCACCCTCAGGGGTCCCGCCCGTGCTCCTGCCAGGCCACGGGGGAGGAAGGGCGTCCCAGGCTTTGGCCAGAGTGGCCCGGAGCTCCCACCGCCTATGGGCAGAGCAGGGATGTCGCCTGGAGGAAAGCGACCTGTCATCGCACGTGGCTGCCAAAGAACAACGTCCGATTTAACGGAACGGGCCTGCGGGGTGGTGCTGTGGCCCTGCGTCCGGCTGGCACATCTGCTCCGGCAGCTGGCCGCCCACGCGCCGAGGCCATAACGTTTCACGACAGTTTTGCTTGTGAGGAGTCACAGTCCATTGGTTTTATGGAAACACCCTCCGCGTTTACTTCCTGCGCAGGGGAAAGACAGCTGTTTTATGCGCACTTCGAGGAACACCTAGAGGGTTTCTGTGTTAATTAAGTCGGAGGCCTGTTCCTAACAAGCGCCTTTGCAAATGTCAAGCTGTTCCGCTGTTTCAGGGCTGCGGCGGGGGTGGACAGCAGCCCCCACTCCTTCCGCCACGGGGCAGAGGGCGCCTGCGCCCCGTGTTGTGCTAGCCACTTCCTGGAATGATCCGAAAGGTGTAAGAGCAGCTGGATAGCAGTCGGGAGGCTCTGGACAAGGGGGGGGCTGGTTGGGGGTTGGGGGGCCGAGCCCACTGTTGGGGAAGGGGGGGATGGGCAGCCACAGCCCCGACCGTCCCCAGAGCCCCGAGCAGGGCCTCCCTCGCAGGCACGTGCCCAGGGAAACACGGGGTCCCGCACCCAGATCCAGGGTTTGGAAGCAAAGCCAGATGTGTTGGGGGCTTGCAGTCTGGCTCATAGGGTCCCACCTCTCGCTGACTCCCAGATGGGTTTTGGGCCTCTGGTGCCCCGGGCCCTGCTCAGCCTCCCCTCCCACCTCCACACCTGGTGACTGGGTCAGGTTTGGGGGCCAGTGCTCCACAGTCCCCTCGCACCCCTGGTGGGGGTCTGGGGTCTCCAGGTGGGGCGAGGCAGCAGCCACCCCCACCCAGGCTGGCAGATCACGGAGAGAGTTGGTGTCGGCCCCCCTGTGTGCACACGCTGGATGGACGTGGGGGCAGCTGGTGGTGGCTCTGGCCGCACAGGAGGAGGGGGGCGAGGGCAGGCCCCTGGGCACGGCAAGATGCAGGGTGGCAGGGGCTCCGGGCCTGGCAGGGAAACCCCAGGGCCGGGGGCTGGGAGAGGTGGGCTGTGGTCCCAGCAGGCCTGGGGGGCCGAGGGGAAACGACAGTGTGCTGTGTCCCCAGCCTGGGGGCACCTGGCGGGGTGCATGTGGGTGGGGGAAGGCCCGGCAGGTGTCAATAAATGAGCCTCAGAGGGATTCCACCAGCACCATGCGCCCCCGAGAAGAGGTAATTTGAAGGCAGAAATGCACCGTCACCCCCCAAAACTAGCTCTGGAGGTGGAGCCGGGCCTGGAGGGGTGTGGAGATGGCCAGCCTGCCCAGGGGCTCTGCTCCTCTCATTCCCGCTGACAGCGTGAGTGACGGAGGGCCTGGGCCGGAACCAGGAGACCTGGCTAGGGTCCGGTCCTGCCCTGATCCCCGGATGGCGTGGCCTTCACCAGACACCCCGATCCAGGCCTCTGCACTGCGCAGCTGCGGGGCCGATTCACTCCCCGGGAGCCTGCGGGGTGGCCACCCCCACTCCCACACCGTGCTGGGAGAGCAGCCGAGGGGGCCGTGGGCCTCTGTGAGCCTGCCTCCTGGCTGCCCCGCCTCTGGGCTGCTGGGCTGCGGCACGTCCAGGGCCAGTGTCCTTCCTGCTCAGCCTGGGCCTTCCTGTGTGTGCGTGTGTGTACATGTGTGTGTGCGCGTGTGTGCCTGTGTGGGTGCATGTGTGTGTGCACGTCTGTGTGCCTGTGTGTGCCTGTGTGTGTGTGTGCGCCTGTGTGTGCATGTGTGTGTGTGCGTGTGTATGCCTGTATATGCATGTGTGTGCGTGTGTGTGCATATGTGTGCACGTGTGTGTGCGTGTGTGTGTGACGTCTTCAGAGGCAGCAGCAGGGACCTTGGACACAAGACTCTCTTTGCAGGATCCCAACCTCAAAGTAACCCCTCTGCGGCTACCTGGGACGCACACTCCCCTAAACAGCCTGCTGTGACACCTTGCTTGCTAAGCCTGTTCCCTCCCACCCCACCCTTGCTCTGGCACCCCCCCCAGCCCCACTACCTGGACTCTCTTGACGTGGGAGGATAAGCCTTGGGGTCTTCCTTCAGGCCCCCAGGGGAGAGACCCAGCAGCTCTCCGTGCTCCCTGACACCACGGGGGTGCTCCGACTCCCCCTCCCCCGTGCACTGCCACGGGCAGGCTCCCCCCAGCCCTGCCGGGTGAAAAGGCTCGAGTCTCGGGGACATTCCACCCTGTCGTTGGCACCCAGGGCCCTGTAGCCAGGCAGGGCAGAAGCTGAGGCCGGTGTGTCCTGAGCCAGCACTGTCCTGAGATGAGGCCAGGCAGAGGCACCCAGCGCGTCCCTGGAAACGCCGGCACCTGACGCCCTGAAATCTGGCAAATTCTGCATCCCAGGTTCCTGCTGGCGGCTCCAGGAAATGGCTCGTGGGCTAAAATGATGACTAAAAGTCACACCTCATAAGACACCACCCCGTAAGACACAAAGCTAATTTAAAAGCTCACTCGTTCCTAGTGGAAAAAATGGGGTTGGCGTCTGTAACACTTGAGAACCAACTGAAACGGGCCACAAAATGACTTTTCGGAACTGGTGGCTTAGGTTTTGTGTTAGGAACCTGGAGTCTATGATTACCCAGTAAAAAGCATCTCAGCATCTTCGGGCCAAGGTCGGGGAGCAGGTGGGAGCAGGGGTGGGGTCGGCACGGGAGAAGGGAAGGGAATTTGGGTGGTTGTTCAGAGACCGGAGGATGCAACAACTCGTGGAGGCCGACCGGGAGGAAGGCGCCTGGCCCAGGTGCTAGGTCCCCAGGCCCCACCTGTGTGCCCTGCGCCCCGCCCAGCTCCCTGGAAACTGGGGCTGAGAGAAAGCGCGTCCTGTGAACGGCCACGTCACGAGATGTCCCACGTCGCAGGTGCGAGTACTGAGGTGTCACAGCGGGCAGAGGGGGCGGGGTGGGGGTGGTTCTACAGTAGCTCTTAGAACAACCCCAAGAGTTGCCCTTGAAAACACGTGGAGTCACCCTCCAGGTGGACTAGAGTCTGTCCTTCTGGCAGGTGGCGACCCTTGGGGTGCCCGGACACAGGAGCTGGCTGAGGGCTGGGCAGACGCGGGTCTCCACGTGGGCCTGGCCGAAGCCCCCGAAGGAGCAGAATGAGCACGTGCTGAGCGGCACCGCGCAGGCCTGGACCCCTTGCGTTCCCAGAGCACCCTCCGAGGGAGGGGGGCTCCCAGCCGCGAGCTCCCCGGGGGGCACCGGGGCAATGAACATCAGGCCCCCTCTCCTCCCACCCTCCCGCCCCTGCCATCCGCTCTCGAGGGCCACCCACGGTGGGAAGCCAGGACACAGGGTCACTGACGTGGCCACACAGCTCAGCCTCTCGGGCCGGCTGTAGGAGGGGAGCGGTGTGCAGGTCAAGCGGAGATTCCAGCACGTCACACGTTTAAACGATTCTCCCTCTTTCCGCCGCATCTGTCAGGCGCGTTCCTGGACCTGCACGGTCCTGAAACTGTGCGGCTCCGATGCAGCTCCACTCGGCTCTGTTTTCTTTCGAAGTCCAGGAGAGTTGTTCATTCTTCCTAAATACGCGTATTCATCCCACCAATAGCGAAGGAGCACCCGCCGTGCGCGGGGCTCTGTCCCGGGCCCTGGGGAGGCAGCCGCCAATTCAGAAGCGGCTGCGCCTGGCCGGGGCTCTATTCTGGGCAGGGGCAGGCAGACGGTGAGATGGATTGGAGAGCAGAGGACGACTAGCGCAGTGAGACACAGACTGGAGCAGGCACTCAGGAGCCACAGTGCTCCGGAGGGAAGGGAAGCAGAGCCAAGGCCTAGAGCACTGGGGGTGTGGTGGGGGGCGCTGCATCAAGTCTGGGGGGTGGGGAGGTCTCTCTCAGGAGATGACACTGGAACAAACGCTGAGGAGAGGGAGAGGGGCTCGTAAAGTCTAGAGAAGAGCACTTTGATGGAGAAAACAGCAAGTGCAAAGGCCCTGGGGCACTAGGAGGTTGGCAGGTTTGAATCCCAAGGTCAACGTGGCTGGGCCAGGTCGGTGGCAGAAGCGTTGCAGTGTGTTTGGGGCCTGATATGCAGGATTTGGTGCAACACTGAAGAACTTGGAATTTGTTCTAGATCTGAGCAGGGAGTCTTGTAGGAGTGTGGGCAGGAAGCGTCTTGCTCTCATTGCAGGGGTCTCTCTGGCTGCTGTGTGGAAAGTAGATTGAGTGGGAGGGGGAGTCTGGACCCAGTGAGGGCACCGTGGTTTCTCCAGGGACAAAAAGGGCAGCTGGCTGGGAGGGTGGGGGAGGCGGTGGGCAGCTTCCGGGGACATTTTAAAGCAGAGGCAACAGGATGTGTCTGAGGCAGGGGCAGCATCCTAGGAGGTGGTCCCCGTGGGCACCTGGGCCTGCGATAGGGACGGTGTCGTCTGGCAATGACCCTGGGGTGGACGTCTCGGGTGTGGGGAAGAACATGTCTTTGGAGACGAGGAGGCGGGGGGTGGGGGGGACCATCCATGCAGTGTCTTTGTGGCCTGACGCGCGTGGTCCCAGGGCAGAGGTCGCAAAGAAACCCACGTCCTGGCTGCCGTTCTTGGTCCTCCTCTGGCCCTCGTCTCCCCGCACTTTTCAGAACTGCACTCGGTGAATTTATAATTAATTGTGGTGCTGGCGATGCAGGTCTCTCTTGGAACCACGACGCTCTCCGC
>CAUYSK010127176.1:0-14115 GCA_963575035.1 Avahi laniger
GAGGAACATTGACACTCGGGGACGTTCAAGGTGACACAGCTGCTAATGTCAGAGCTGTGACCACTCCCACGCCCCCACCCACCTTCTCCCAGTGGAACGAGCCACCGGCTGACAGCCGCTAATGTCCTCTGCAGCTTTGACGGTTGGTTGCAAAGAGTCCACCTACAGGAGAGTCCTCCAAACAGCTTGTGAGTTTACAGGTGTGACATGAGGTCTCGCTGGTGACACCCACTCACCTGTCGGAGTCAGCAGGAGCCAGCACAGGCTGAGCCTCCTCAAGGACAGGAGCGCAGGACGGGAGGGGCCCATGGCTTCAGAGGACAGGTCCGGCTGCCCCTGGACATCAGAAGGTGGCCGCTCAGGGCTGTGCTGTGGGTTGTGCTCGGACCACCTGCTGTGTTGAGAGGAGTCCGGGGGAGGAGGAAGCTCCGAGAGAGTCCGTGGAAGGAGACCACAGCTGACCTCTGAATTTAGGGAGCGACACCGTGTCAGACATTTGCACCCATAATCCCGCTGTTCACTCTTGACTTTGTTCATTTATCTTTCCACACCTCATCCTTTGCTGTGGCCAAGAATGTGCCAGGCGCCAGGGACAGAGACCTGAGTGAACGAGGTCCTGAGCAGACACAGTAGAGAAGAATCAGAAGGAAGGAAAATTCTAGCATCTCCTCCTCCCATCCACCCCTGATGGGAGGCATGACCTTATGGATTTAGCCTCATTGGTTTCAAAGCCATCCACGGAGGCCCCAAGTCCCCTGAGCATCCTTTCCAGGCTTTTTACAACTCCCCATGTCGGAAAGTTCTTCCCTGAGTCCGATTCTAAGTAAGCATCTGTTGAGTTGAGTCAAGTCGAGTTGAAAGATCGTGGTGTTGCCACCAGAGGCTAAACTTTGTCAACACCCAAGGCAAACTGCAGAGCAGGCGAAGTTTTTCCTCTGCTCCCTGCACTCATTCAAACTCCTGCCCTCCACGGAGCTGCCTGTGTGGTTCCTTCTCTCTCTGTCATCCCCCCTACCCTGCAGGACTTAGGACTCCCCAAGTGTCCCATCCCCTCCTCGTTTACCTGTAAATCACCACCACCTGGAAGTTTCGCTTGCTTGTTAAAATAAAGAAGCCTTATAGCACTCAACGGCTGAGGTCTACCACGGCGCAGGCATGAAGATTCCGTTGTTTTCCTTAGATGTTCGGAAACAGCGCTGGGAAGTGCGGGGAAAGGGGCTTCCAGGACCCCCTTTGATGCTAACTCCTAAGAACAACATGCACTTGTGTAGTTTTCAGGTTTACAAGGCACCTTGGCCTCATTTGGACCTCACATCAGCCCCAGGAGGGTGCGGGGAAGAGATATTATTATTGCTTTGATATAAATAAAAAAAAACTGATGTTCAAAGAAGTTGACCAATTTGCCCAATTCCACATAGTTAAAAAGTGATGAAGCTGGGATTCGAGCCAAGGTCTTCAGCTTCTAAACTATAATGTGATAAATCATAACGTGGTATTCACCAGGAGGGCAGTTTTGTATAAGCAGCTCCGCCAGTACCTGCCTGTGTTCTGCAGACCCGAGCACCGTGACCGTCCCTGTGAAGCCACTGTCAGGACTGAGGTCTGTGGGGGACGGGTGATGAGAGGACAGACACCCCGCTCCAAAGCTGGGCCCACTTGGATCTAAGGTTCTAGAAGCTTCTTCTGGGTGCAGATGCACTTACTCATCCTTCCAAACAATATCATGGCCGCAAATTCCAATGTTGTGATCTGTTTCAACCAAGCGCATGTCATAAAAAGAAAGATTTCTCCCCACTAGCGAGAACAGGGATCCAGGCATGCTGCAACTGCATCATTTAGAGATCCAAGGAGAGCTGTCCCGTGTGCAAATGAGATGCAGTGACTCTAGAGGACTTATTCCAACAAGATGCCTCAAATCTGCATCCCTTGCGATTAGCCCGCCATGATAATTTCATTAATGTGTCACAGGAAACCAGAGGAGGAGTTGTTCCGGGTAATTGACAGTAATTAGAGCAACCTTCCACCTCTGGTTAGGAAGGTGTCAAAAGAGAAAAGCTGCAGACTCTGACCCTCTGAGTGGCTGGAGTGGCAGGTTTGGGGGAGGGTGACCTCCCTATCTGTAAAGTGGGGCTGGGTGGATGGGGTGCACAGAGAAGTTAGTGCAAAAGACATTGCATATGTAAAGCGCTCAGGCATCAGCATCCCACTGGGCTTGTACTGTCGCTGCAGCCCTTGCCCGGACCACGCCCTCCCTACCCCCACTCCCGCTCATCGCAGCCTCTCCCACCCACCTGCATCCCGGTTCCACTGAAGTCAAGGCAATCTGGGCTCACTTCGCTGTTCATCTTCCCACCGCAGCTGATTTCCAACTACTCACCCACCAGGTCACGTTCTCCTCTCTCAGAACCCACCCCGTTCTTCTCTACCATCCAGAAACCGCCCAGCCCCCGCCCCGTCACCAGGCATGGGAGTCCCAGCTCTGTCACAATTGCCAATACTGTACCCCCAAAGAAACCCCTTGATTAGAGGAAAAGATATTGTTTCTTCTGCCAAATAATTTCACCAGAGGTGCTTAGAGGGTAGAGAACATGCTTCTGGTTTCTATATCTGCTCCGCGCAATAACTTGATCGATGGCAGAAGCTTAACAGCTCAAGGTTGGGTAGAATCTTAAAGGTCGTCCAAACCACTACACCAGCCGGTGCAGGGACCCACTCCACAAAGTCCAGGCTCGGAACAACCCAGCAGGAAGCACTTGCTCCCTCCCAAGTCAGTAAATGCCATCGGTGCCTGTTAGCCTTTCATAAAGCACATGGAATATTTACTGAATGAATAAAGAAAGGAGCAAAAGAAGGAATCGTAGTAATAAAGACAGAGGAGCAGACACAGTAAAGTCACTACTCCTGAGTCCAAGCTGTCCACACCAGCCCAGAGCCCAGGACTAAAATTTTAGGAGGCTAAAATTTTTCTAGGAGCAGGCAACTTCCAGCATTCTGACATCACCCCCTTCTGAGTACCCAGAAGCTGCTAGTACCCCTTTGGTCCCGCACCCACAATCTCCCCACATGCATGATGTCCCCGACATAAGCCTGGAGGCAGCTTTCTTACCTGCGGTCACAAGAAGAAGACAGGCCATTCAAGGGCTGCAGAGAGCCATCCTGGCTTGGTGACTCTGGGCAGCTGACAAAAGTCCCCCCAGAAACAGAGTGGCAAGCACAGAATGGTCACTTCATTTCATGGTCAGAGGCTGAAGCTTGAGGGTTTGGGAGACGCCCTGTCGAACGGAGGGAGACCGTGGGAGGGTCGGTGGGCTTCCCGGGGAAGGCTGGGCAAGCTCTGCAGAGAGCTCAGTTCTCCTGGGGCTGCCCGGCTCTGGCAGCCAGAGGAGGCTTCATGCACGTGCCACCTCTTCGTGGCTTCATGAGGAGGGCAGCCTGGAGAGCCGGCACAGAGGGGTGGGCAGGTAAACCCTAGCCTGACCCCAGGAGGGGCCAAGGCTTAGCAAACAAGCGCATGGGCTCGCCCTCTCCTCTCCCTCCCTCTCTCTCTCCCTCTCTCTCTCTCTCCTTCTCTCTCTCTCTCCCTCTCTCTCTCCTTCTCTCTCTCTCTCCCTCTCTCTCTCTCTCTCTCACACACACACACACACACACACACACACACACACACACCCTCTGGAGGGAGAATGAGGAGGAGGAGGAGCCTGTGACCGTTCAGTCTGTGTCCAGTGGGGACAGGCGCAGACCTGCTTTCCCTTGTCCAGTTACTGTGACGCTTCCCTCCCTGCTCCACAGGACCCTGTGCTCCGGCATCATTGCCTGGGGCCCCTGAGCGCCAGGGGAGCCGCCCCTGGGTCCTGGGGCTGTCCCTGGCCACCAGCCCATAGTTCTCTCCTCCCCCTTCTCCACTGTAGGACCCCCTCCCCCCATCCAGCCACCTACAGGACCACCAGGTCACTTGCCTGCCACCTCCTCAGCCTCCTTGCAGGTGACCTTGCCTTCCGTGTCCCAGGGAAGCCCCGTTTTCTTTTGTATCAAATCAGGAATCCTGTTCCTCCTCCCGTGCACAGCGAATCTTGGCCCACTGCATCCTTCCCCTCAGCCCCTAAATAAGCTCATTGCCCCACCCTCAAATCTCTCTGGGTTCCGCCTCCCCGTCAAACTGCTCGCTCTCTCATACCCCTTATTTTGTTCAAAGCAAAGGCCGGGACAGGGACTGCCGAGGTTTGATTTCTGACTCTGCTCTTTAACAGTGGCACGATCCTGGTCAGGTCTCTTACGCTTCTTGTGCCTCAGTTTCCTCGCATGTCAAAAGAGGACGTGAACAATGGCTCCTACTTAGCGGGCCTGTTAGGAGGAGTAAATGAGTTGTAACAGTATAAGCAAAGTGCCCGGAACAGCAGGACACGCATGGCACATGCAGACACAGACACACGCACATGCATTGCACTTACACCTGCGTATGTGATAGCTACGATCAGCTTTTGAGAAAATTAAAAGACATAAAATACAAAAAATCATAAACACCCACATTTCCACTATCCATAATTAACAAATGTTAACACTTTACCATCGGGATTCTTGGTTACAAGCGATAAAAACCTCCTGATGACTTGAAGCAGAGAACGACTGTGCTGATGGACAGTGGCTCATTCTCAGAAGCACCTAGAAGCTGGAGGAGCTGCCTGGCGGCAGGTGAGAACAGGCAAGCAGCAGCCTCACCTGCAGCCCGATCGGCCCCAGAGTGGCCACAGCGGTGGCCCTGCTGCTACAGCGCTGGACGCAAAGCTGGCCCCGTCACTGGTGCTGCTGTCACTGTCGTCCCCAGAAGCCAGCGGTCCCTGCTGTTGTCACGAGTACTGCCACAGTTAATTCGCCTGTGGCTTTGCTTCTCTGTGACGCTCGCTCCCGACACAAAGGTCGGGACGGATGCATCAGATTAAACCAGATGCAAGGAAGGCTGAGGACGCAGGAATCTCGTGCTCCGAGTCCTATGTGGAAGGTGGGCTCCCTCCCTTCAAGGTGGGGACAAGCCCAAAATATTTGAAAGAGTTTAAGTACTGGGAAATCTAGCTCTTTGGCTCCCGAAGTCAAAGCACACCCAGCTTTCCACAGTCACACTTTAAAAAAAAATGTTTACACTTAATTGTCCTAAAATTTGTGCTGGGAATTTTTTTGTACAATGTCGGGGGGTCATTGTACAAGACCCATCTAACTAGGTAGAGTTGGTGATAGTGAAGATTAACTGGCACCAGTCCAGTCCTCCACGGTGGTCCTAATCCTTTTCACCCTCCAGAGACATGGCATTGATGTCATTGGCTCTGTCATTAGGTAGGGGGACCTGAAGAGTTTCTTGTTGACTCTGCCATTAGCAGACCCATGATGATCATGTACCATGTGCTGGGAAGCTTCGCTCACTCAGATCTCAGGACCCAAGGTCCAAACCACCTCCCACACGCCCTGCAATGGAGACAATGGTCCTCTCTCACCAATACACATCTCAGGTCTTGGAAAAAGAAGTATCTCACGGGAACTTTTCTATTAGGATGGCGAGCAGGTCGTACATAAGGAAATCCATTCCGACATCCCTACTCTCCCAAGTCTTCCTTACATTGCACTAAATTCTGGCATCTCGTCTTCATCTTACGTGGATGACCAAATGAGCAACTGTTTATACTCCTGCCCAGCTGCTCCAATTTGTAGACTAAACCGAAGTCTTTAGAAAGCCCACCCTCCTCGGTCAGCCAGGCTCTATTTCAACTTTCTGTCTCTGGTCTAGTACCTTAAGAATCCACTTCTACGTACGTTCCCCAGATCGTGAACACATATGAGCAGAATCTTGCAGAGATTGGGGGGGTTTTGTGTTTCTTCTCAGGTATTTCCTTGGAACTGCGTGCTGGGGCATGTGGGACTCTGACTCCAGCTGAAGCTACTCAAGTTCAGAGGCAGAAAGGGGTGGAAGGGTGGGGTGTGTGGAAAGCCAGCTAATCTGGTGGTGTGTGTCCTTTAGGCCAGGATGTGTCAACCCAAATAAATGACAGAGGCAAAAATCCTAATCCATGGAGGTTTATTAAGCCAAGATTTTGAGGACGCGCCCGAGAAAAACACAAACCACAGATGAGGCGTGGCTGTTTTTCCAAAAGGGGAGGTTGGAACCTTCAACATTTTAAAGCCATGTAAGGGGAAGGAAACGGACAGGCAGTGGGGTGGGGAGGTGATGAGGTAGCAGTTGCATTCTTGTGAGGCCCCCAAAATTTACATTTTATGTAAAATAAGGGAGTGCCGGAAGTGTCAACTATGTGGATGTCCCTGGGTAGGTGGAAGCATGTCTGATCCTGTCTTGTCTCCAGATCTGTTACCTGTAAGATAAATGCGTCATTCGTCATCAGTGTGGGATGGAACAGGCTTTAGTTTTAGGTGCTGGACATAGATACAATTTGCATGTCCTTGCTCACGGGAGGTCAGCGAGGACGTTCCTTAATGAGTGACCCGTGGCACCAGCTCTTTACAGGTGCCTGAGCTTTTACCTTCTCTTTGGCACGAGGAGCTAGGGGGTGGCCCTGCGCCTTTGATTTTCTTTTTACAGACGCGCCAGGATTTTCAGCTTAGGCAGGAACAAGCTCATCAGACGGAGAAAGGGAAGCGTCTTGCATTGACAAGGGAGGCTCCGTGGCATTCGTCACGGGAACCTACAATTATTAAAGTCTCATTTCACCCCAGGCAGTGCTAATGCAATGATTGGGCAAATCCCAGGATCAAAATTTGAACTTGAAATTTAGCCATCCAGGCAGTTATCAGTTTGTTGCATGTTCAATATATCTCTCTAAGCATCTCTCCTTCAGAGTGCCCACGATGTTTTCTCAGCAGAGAGCACAGGAAAGACACTGCGGGAGGAGGAGGAAGAAGTTTCCTGCGATTTCTGGCACAGGTGGGGCAGAGGGGCCTTGCAGCGGTCACCTCTCCGCAGCCCTCTTGACGTGGGAACCAGAGCCCTCGTAGCTGCCCACGTTTGACCGTGGCCAGGCGTCACGCGTGAGACAGACTGCGAGAAAACTCCTTTAGAGAAGAGAAGATGGGCAGAGATCGCCAAGAGAGCAGCTGTAGATAAGGAAGAGAAGCGGCCCAAGGACTGGCCTCTCGTTTTAGAGATCAGGAAAGAGATTGCCGAGCCAGCAAAGAAACCAAGCAGGAGCTGAGGCAAACCAGGCAGGAGCAACCCAGCAGCCTGTGTCTTTGGTTTGGTTTTGTTTTTCCTTTTTAAAATTTTGCTAGATTTAGGGTGTACACATCGAATCCCGTTGCATGTATACATGCAACCGTGGTGGGTCTGGGCTGTTGGGGTACCCATCAACCAAGCAGCGTCCACTGAGTCCCATAGGTGAGTTTTCACCCCTCGCCCCTTCGCCCTCTTTGAGTCTCCAAGGTCTATTATACCACTTTGTGTGCCCTGTGTAGACACAGTTTAGCTCCCACGTATAAGTGAGAACACGTGGCATTTATTTTTCCATTCCTGGATTAGTTCGCTTAGGATAATGGCCTCTAGCTCCATCTGAGTTGCTGCCAATGACATTATTTCATTCTCTCTTATCACTAAGTAGTACTCCACAGTATGTGTATATAAATATTAAAATTACCAGACGTCGGGATCGGGCTTTACATTGCAAAAAGACATCCAGTTCCCATAGCCCAGCTGGGTAAGCTCTTATCTCCCTGTACCTTGGGTTGCAGAAAACCCAGGGGCAGCATGACTCATGAAAAAGAACAGAGCACAGTAAAATGCAATTGAGACCTTTAATCTTTGCTTAAGCAATTCAGCCAGAAAGTTCTGTAACTTCCAAGGTATAAAATATTCCAGGCTGGGTACGGGGGCTCACACCTGTAAGCCTAGCACTCTGGGCGGCGGAGGTGGGAGGACCACTTGAGCTCATGAGTTTGAGACCAGCCTGAGCAAGAGTGAGACTCCATCTCTACTAAAAATAGAAAAATTAGCTGGGTGTGGTGGCAAGTGCCTGTAGTCCCAGCTGCTCAGGAGGCTGAGGAAGGAGGATCACTTGAGCCTGGGAGTTTGAGGTTGCTGTGAGTTAGAATGACACCACAGCACTCTAACCCAGGCAACAGAGCGAGACTCTGTCTCAAAAAATAAAAATAAAATAAAATATTGCAGACAAGAGCTATTTACTAGTTAACTGCTCCTGAATAAATAAAAGGTCCATGTGATAGCTTAACCAAAGAGGAAAGTGGAGTTTCATATTTCTAAGTTTCTTATTTGTCTTCTCAAAAGAAAGATTTATAAAATCCAGTTCCGTAGGCGTGTCCTTCCTCTTCACTTTGCTACTTTTATAAACAGTATTTATGTATTCACAAACAATACGGTACCAGATGCAGAATTCAGATGCAGGCAACAGAAATCACTGTAGCTATTTTATACAGAAAGAGAAGAAAAGAATTTAAGCTGGCAGATTAGGAGCCTACAGAGTCTTTGAAGGGAATGGAAGAGTGAGCCCCAGGCTGTGTGTTTAGGGAGGACTCCCAGAAAACACCACCGCTGAACTAAAAGCTGCTACCTCTGTCCCAGGCAGCTGGGTACCATGAAGCAAGAGAAGGGTCAGCCTGCCTCCCTAGAACAAACCAGCCCAGAGTGAACTCATCGCTCTTGCGGATCCAATCGATGATCACGAGATCCGAAGACTGTCCCAGACCTCTGGATTTCAGTAAGCTATCTGAAACCTCTCACATTATCCAAGCTAAATGGTAGAGAATATCTTGAATAAATTCACAGACAGCACATTCAAGAGTGAGGTCTTGGCAGAGCACGGTGGCTCAAAGTCCCAGCACTTTGGGAGGCCAAGGCGGGAGGATCTCTTGAGCTCGGGAGTTCGAGGCTGCAGTGAGCTACGATAATGCCACTGCACTCTAGCCAGGGCAACACAGCTAGACCCTGCCTCACACAACAACAAAAAAAGAACAACTTCTTCATGGTCTAGAGCTGTGCTCTTGGCAAGTTGGAGCACTAGGTAAAAGCACATTTTTTAAACTCCTAGAGCTACATTACAAAGGCATGAGGGCTCCAACATCCTCTACACAAGTGCACCTCAAGGACTCCCAACCAAGGTTTTAGTTTTTCTAGGAGCATAAATGAGCCAATAGTACGATATCGGCTATGAAATACAAACCTCGAACGTTTTTAGGCAGCAGTGATTACAAGTAGAATGTACAACGGGAAAATGATAGCCCAAATGTATTTCTTCTAAGACTCATTCCACAAGAGACTGGAATCGAAGTATTCCGGGCTGGCGCATCACACCTGGGGCAATATATTTTTATTTTCGAAACACATTTTGCCTTGGCAAAGAAGGCGTGCACAGAGGAGCCATCAGGATGGTTAGGGATCTGCAAACAGGTGTCCTGAGGCTAGAAAAGTTAGGCAGCAAAGCTATTAGTTTGCTGGATACACGAACCAAGGCGAACGCAGGATGTAAATACTGGGTGAAAAAGAGTCTGACAACACACAACAAAGACACACACACACACACATTCCCTTCCAGTGGTCAGCCTGTCCAGGAGGCCCGGGCCAGGGTCCACCTCTTCGAGCCAGTCCTATGAGAGCGCGCGCGGGGAGGTGGGGGTCGGGGACTCTGGACTTTGGTTTGAGACCAGGGCAAGGGGCGGAGGGAGCAGAGGCGGGGCCTGAGCGGGCCGGAAGCAGGGGGCGTGGCCGGGGCGTGGCCGGGCTGGAGCTGGGAGGCGGCGGTGCCTGGCCCCCGCCATCATTGGCGTCTCCGCGCACTTGGTGCCTCGGCGGGAGGCTCCGTCCCAGGCTGCCATGGCGCTGCGTGTGGCCGTGTTCGACCTCGACGGGGTGCTGGCGCTGCCCGGGGTCTCTGGCGCCCTCGGCCGCACCGAGGAGGCCCTGGCGCTGCCCAGGTAAGGGGAGCCGGCGCCGCCGCCCGCGCCTGGTCCGTGCGGCTGGAGGCGGGATCTTTCTGGACGTCAGCCCCGGTTTCAGATTGCTTCAGGGCGAGAGCCCTGCCAGCCGTTAAAGTAATTACCCGGCCCTGAAATACCAGCGTGTGTTCTTAGAGCCATTGTCTTTCTAAATGCTCAGTAATTAAACTTCTCAAGGACTCCAAAACTGCCCTCTATGTTGAACTTTTCCAAAAGTGAGAGGAAATATTCGCTGAGCTCTCTGCTGCCTGATTGGTTCTACCTAAGGCAGTGGGTCTTAAAGACGTGCGCTGAGATTTAGAAGAAAGTTCTGTCCAAAGTGTGGGTTGCACTTTTACTTAATATAATAGCGAACTGCAGAAACAGCCCAAAGCCTAATTACTGGAAAATGGGAAAGCATCCACCAATAAATGTGATACTCAGGGTGAGATTTCAGTGACATCAGAAAATGTCTGTTATCATACAGGAAAAAACCCAAACCCACCGGAATGTAAAACCGTGTATACAATATGGTTTCAGCTATGGAGAAAAGCTACATGTAGAAAAATGTCTGGAAGAAATATACCAAAATATCCCTGGGATTATTAATTCCAGGTGGGATCATGAATGATTTTCTTTATTTTTCTACTTTTTTTGTATTTTTCAGCTTCTTAATTTGCAAGCATATATTACTCCTACAATCAGAAGGGAGAGAAGCATATTTATTTAAAAAGTTAAAAAAGAATGAAAGGTGGGCCAGGCACCGTGGTTCCCTTCTATAATCCCAGCACTTTGGGAAACTGAGGCCTGTGGTGGGAAGATCTCTCGAGGCCAGGAGTTCCAGACCAGCCTGGGCAATATAATGAGACCACATCCCTACAAAATTTTTTTTTAAATAACCAAGCATGGTGGCACATGCTTTTAGTCCTAGGTACTAGGAAGGCTGAGGCAGGAGGATCACTTGAGCCCAGGAGTTTGAGGTTACAGTGAGCTATGATGGTGCCACTGCACTCCAGCCTGAGCACCAGAGTGAGACCCTGTCTCTAAAAAATGAAAAAAGAAAAGGGAAGTCATTCTGGCAACACCCAAGATGGAGGAAGAGCACATTCTAAAGTACTGGCAAGATTAAGGGCAGAGTGGAAGCTTTGCATTCTGAGAGTTCTACCCCATCTAAGGAATTCTAGAATGCTTATGACACCAAGGCCGACATGTGTAGACATAGTATACTATATATAAAAGTTTGTATAGTATATATAGTATACTATGTAAATTAGAAAAGGCTAGCATTTGTAAGTATGCCAGGCCAAAAGGGGACTCAGCACCCCCCACTTTACAGATGTGGAGACTGAGGCTCAGGGAGGGGATTAATTTGTTGCAGATTATGTAGTAGTTAGCCGTAGGTGGCTCTGGAACCAATTTTTCTGCAGCCCAGTCTAGGATTCCTTCCTCTCTGGTTAATTATGACTTTCCACCTCCCTGGCTAGTTCTGGGAAAGATGTCAATCTGTCCAGGGTGAGTTATCTGACGTTGCTCTAAATTGCAACCTCCCTTTATGACATGATTAGGATTTCTCCCAGTTGCCGTAAAACAGGGCACAGCAAAGCTGGCTGACCTCAGGAGGTCAGAGCACATGACCTTGACCTTATTAGCCTGTCAGGTCTACCAGGTGAACCAACCTTGAAGGTATTAATTCAGAAGGTGAGGATGAGGGGCCTACCTTGCAGTGGGCATTTTCAACATGTTTCTTATGTGGTATGAAAACACAGACATCTGCGAGGAGACAGCGTTCAGGATAAAGGCAGTGCCGTAAAGGTACGAAGTTCTAGGGTGGCCAAACGAGGGAGTGGGAAGGTCTGAGCAGGAAGATCAGGAAGGCCTTCATGGAGGAAGATTCATAGGCGGTTGCTAGGGAGAACTTTCCAGGTGAGGGGAACATTGTGTGCAAAGGCTGGGAGATGGAAAGCATGGAGTGTGCACGACAACACAGAATATTCCAGTCTGGCCAGACAGGAGTTGCGGCGGGGGAGGGAGGTGGAGAAGGGGGATGGCCCTCATTGTGGTGCGGCGTGAAAGCTGGCGCATGGGCCCGAACCTACTCTGATGGCCAGTGGGGAGTCCTTGAGGGTTTCTGAGTCAGGATGGAGAGGGAGTATAAAACTGGAGCTCTGAGTCAGGTAGCCAACGGTTGGAGCGATGGATCAAAGAAATTGATTATTTGAGTCAAGAGGCTCAGGCTCATGATGAGATGAGAGTTCGGGAGATTGGAGGTAGAGTGGAACGGAGGGTGACACTGGGGAGAACAAGACCTTCCTGAGCAAGAGTTTGTGGGTTGTTGGCATGGAGATGAGCAAACAATCTAGGCTGCGGGGTCCAGCTGAGGACCGAAGGAGGCATGTGAGGGTAGCGCTGAGGCTTCCGGGCAGGGAGGTGCTGAGGGTCCTGAGTGGCTATGAATCCTACCTGAGGACGGGGTGCTGGTGGCCCAGGGCTGCCATGAACTCCAGAAGCAAGAGACTGCAGAGGGACAGGGGTGCACATTCTTCCAGTGTCACACAGGGAGGGAGGAAAAGGGAAGCACCACCTTTGTTTGTGTCTGTCCGGACCCGTGTATTTAGAGGGTTAGGATGCTGGAAGTGGTGGTTCCCTTGGCAACCGAGGCTGATGCGATCGGGAGGAACCAGGAAGGTGCCCTGAGAGCCAAATCTGACCTGTAGGCAGCGTGTGCTTCATTTCGTACCTCCTCGCACCGCACCTTCGCGCAGGGTCTGCTGCGCACAGCAAGATGGAACAGTGGGGATGGTGAAAGCGCCAAATTTCTTTTGAAAATGTGTGCTCTAGAACCTGAGGTGGCCACCCTTGGCAATCCTCAGTACATGTTTTTTGAGGGACAGAAATAAATGATCCGCTAGTACAGTCATGCGGAAGTTGAAAGAGCATTTGATAAATAGGACTTCTTATTGTGTATCCTATGTACCGTTTCAGTAAATATTTATTGAATGCCTCCTTCCAAGTCTTGCGGTTGCTTTTCACACCTCGGAGCTTTAATGCACTCCCTGAAGCATCTCATCTTTTTTTCTTTTTAATTTTAAAAATGGGTTTTAGGCCGGCCATAGTGGCTCACGCCTGTAATCCTAGCACTTTGGGAGGCCAAGGTGGGAGGATTGCTTGAGTTCAGGAGTTCAAGACCAGCCTGAGCAAGAGCGAGACCCTGCCTCTACTAAACATAGAAAAAACTACCTGGGTTGGGTGTTGAGAGACTGTAGTCCCAGCTACTCAGGAGGCTGAGGCAGGAGGATCGCTTGAGCCCAGGAGTTGGAAGTTGCTGCAAGCTAGGCTGATGCCATGGCACTCTAGCCTGGGCAACAGAGTGAGACTCTATCTCAAAAAAAAAAAAATTCTAATGATAAAATATTCAAGTGGCACAGAATAATGCAGAGTAGGAAAGGTAATTCCTCCTTTGGGACATTTCATTTGAGGGAAAAATTGATGGACTCCAGATACAATGCTGTTTCAGGAATTTAGTTGTGTAAAATTCACAAACAGGGATTATAATAGTTAACAGTGTAAGGTAATTTCATATATATGTCATATTTTGTGGAAGACCAAAGAGAGTACAAAGTGTAAGCAATGTAATCAAATTTAAAATGATTGCTGGCAGGGGAAATGGGGAATTAATGTTTAATGGGTACAGAGTTTCAGAGGGGAAGATGGAAAAGTTCTAGACGTGGATGGTGGTGACAGCAGCCGTGCAGGCGTGAATGCGTGTCCACGACACTGAACCGTACACCTAAAAACGGTTCCAGTGATCAATTTCATGGCATGTATATTTTACCATAATAAGAAAGTGATTGCTGAATTTCCGGTTTATTAAAAATGAGAATCAGTATTTTGAATGCAAATGGTATGAGGTACACTCATAGAGTGCTGAGTCATTGGGTGCAACCTCTGTGCAGTTGAGAATTTCAATGCCCCCCTCACAACTAGTGTGTGACATTTTTTTTTTTTTTTTAGACAGAGTCTAAATGTGTTGCCCCGGCAATAGTTCCGTGGCGTAAGCCAATCAAAAATAAACCAAAAAAACCTGGGCAAAAGCAAACCTTCAGCCATTCCTTCACACCGTAGCCAGTGTGACCTTTCCATCACCCAAGCTGATCATGCATAAAAACTTTGACCTTATTGCCTACTACACTCTCATCT
>CAUYSK010127177.1:0-47076 GCA_963575035.1 Avahi laniger
GAAATCCAGGGTCTCAGCCCAAACTACCATCTGAGTTCCCAGGACACATTGAGTCACTTCCTTTCTAGGCCCCAGAGTCCTGGTCCAAAACTGGCTCAAACAGCATAGACTCCTTTTTCTCTGAAAGGGTGGAGACCAAGATTAATGCTCGAGGTTTGCCATGGGTCCCAGGGTCTGCAGAGAAACATTCCAAAAGGAACCTATTACTAACCTTTGTCTGGGGTCGTAGCTAACAAATTGGTCCCCCCCGGGGCTGAGCCACACGAGTTAATTATTTGGCTTCTTTTTCTTTATGATTGGAACATAATAATTATACATAATTATGGGTACAACGTGATGCTTCGATACATGTATACATTGTGTAACGATCAAATCAGGGTAATTAGCATACCTATCACCTCAAACATCTGGAGCTAAACACAGAGGAAGAGCAGAAAGAGCCGCAGTCATGGGAAACATTAGGAAAAATTGTGAAAATGGGCAAAATAGACGACTGTGTGTCAGGACTGGCCACATGCTTCCCAGGGCCCAGTGCAAATGAAAATGAGGGCCCCCTATTAAAAGATGAGTAGGAATTTCAAGACAGCAACAGCAGAGCATTAAACCAAGCACAAGACCCTTCTAAGCACGGAGCCCTGGGTGACTGCACAGGTCACACGCCATGGTGCTGGGCCCACTGGGTGGCCTATCCATAGAGAGCTGAGCATTGCCCAGAGGACCCCGGAGTCTGGCTGACTCTTTAGGGCTGGCACCTAGGATTGTCGTGGCCGAACTCTTCTTCTGCAGCTCTGTACAGATAGAAGGTAATGTGTAGAGGGCACCCCATGACCCAGATGTTTCCCGTTCCTTGCACTGCGAGGGGTTCCTGTCCATGGCAGTGCAAATGTCAGGTGGAGAATATAAATCTCAGGCCCTAAGTCCAATTTTCATTTAAATATCTTACTGGTTCCTTCATTAATTCATGACTTAAATAAAAATCTCTGACAACTGTTCATTTTATGTTTGTATGAGAATCATGATTTTCATTCTGAAAACTATCTTTTAACAGGGAAACAAGTTCAGATAGTTGTAACCAGAATGACCAGATAATTTATCATCCAAACCAGGACACCTTTGAGAATGAAAAGAAATGGCTATTAATAATCAGACTAGACAGGCAAAAACCAGGACTGTCCCAAACAAACTGGGACCTTAGTCACACTAACTGTAACAAACAAATGGCGCCATCAAGGCATTTGACAAAACCTTTTATTTTCATAGAAAATTTGGAGAAATACTGGCTAGATACAAGTCCAAGTAGATAAGTTACAGACCAGAGATATATACAGAAGGCACACTCCTGCCTTGGGGCCTTTGCACTGGCTGTTCCTTCTGCCTGGATCACTCTTTCCCTACAATCCCCCATGGCTCCTTCTTTCACGTTCTTCAAGTCTTTATTCTAACATCACCTTCTCAGGGAGGCCTCCCTGACCAGAGGGTTTAAAATTGAAACTTCCGACTTCCACCTCCTCATAGCCCTGGGTCTCTTCTCTGCTTTCTCGTGCTCCCTAGTAGCTGGTACACCCTACGGTTTACTCCCTGTCTGCCCTGTAGAATTCCAGCTCCATAAGGAAGCTCTCAGATTCTTAACTGCTTTGTTCACTCACTGCTGGAGTGTCTAGAACGGTGCCTGGCACACAACAGGGACTCAATAAATATTTGTGAAGTGACTAGATTAACTAGTGGATTGCTATCAGCCTTAAAAAAGGCACCTGGCAGTTATGTTCAACACTTCCACTAACTACTTGGATAAGGACATGGAAGGTGTGATTAAAACATCGGAGGAGAACCAAAACCGAGACAAATGGTGAATTCATCCATCCATCCAACTAATAATACTGAGTTCCTACTATATGTTAGGCCCTGTTTCAAGTGCTGAACACAGCATGAACAAAACAGACCAAATCCCTGCCCTGGTGGGGCTTACCCTCTGCAAGGGGAAGACAGAACCAAAATAAACATAATAATTAAGTAAATTATACAATATAGAATAAATGAAAAGATTTGGCAGAGCAAAGGAGGAGGGTCACTGCAGGTGGGCTGCAGGTTGCATATTGAATGGGGTGGTCAGGGAAGCCTCTTTGAGATGATTTGACTTAAGCAACGGTTTAAAGGCGAATGCCCACCTTAAAGATGAACGGCCCAGTGGAGGGGGACTGGCGTTTTGAGTCAGATGTGGATTCTCATCCCAGCTTCCATAGACTGCTCTGTTTCAGTATGTATTGCTATATAACAAACCACCCCCAAAGTAGAGATTTAACAGCCACAGTTGATTATTTTTTTTTATGACTCTGCGGGCTGACTGGGCTCAGCTGATGGTTCTTCTGCTCACATGGTGCAGGGCGAAGGCCCTCATGCAGCTGGGGCTGGAAGGTGCTGGCTGAGGCCTCTTTCTACACAGTCTAGCCCCATCTTCTTGTACAGAGCAGTGGCTGGCTTCCCAGAGCAAGCATTCCAAGGAGACAAGCCCCGGCATACAAGTGGTTATGGAACCTCTGCTTACATTGCTTGCTGATGTCAAACTGGCCAAAGAACATCACCTGGCCACACCCAGGGTCCATGTGTGAAGGGACTATGCAAACATGTAAAGACCCGGAAGTACAGTTCACTGGGGGTCACCAGTGTAACAGTCTAACCCACATGCGTGACCTTGAGTAACTTAATCCAAAACAGGCAATCTCTGTACTTTATTTTCCTTATCTATAAAGTGACACAGGGCTAAAATTAATGCTCTCTGAGGTCCCTTCCCCCACCAGCCTTATTATAAAGGCAAAATCACAACGGAAATGAACCTTGAAGAGTTGGCTGAAAAAAGATAAACTTCGCTTTGACAAATATAAGGACTTTCACTTGAAACCAGAAACCAACCAGAAAAGTTAATGAAGAAAAAGAGGACTTAGGAATAGTCCATGAGGAAAAGGCTTAGGTGATTTTTTTCAAAGTTGAGCTCAGGAAGTTAGCAGTGTGTTATAGCCTATAGCCCCTAACGAGTTAATGGGCCTTCAGCTGCCTGAATAGGAGCATTAGGTATAGACTAAAGGAGATGATACTTCTTGTCTGTAATCCATCCCCAGCTGGAGTAATGAGTCTCCTTCTCAGCTCTTCCTCTCAAGCAAGGAGTACAGACAAACTGGACTATGTTCAAAAGAGGTAGCCTGTGGAGAGATCAGGCTGGCACCATCTGAACCCCCAATCCATCTCAGATGAGAACAGAACAGCCTGCCATTGTGTGAATCCTACATAATTAGGAGTCTATAGCACCACCTGTGAAGTGTTCACACCTAAAAAATTTGAATGTGACTGCAATCATTCTCTAACTTAACTACCTATTTACAGTAAGTATAGGGGATGGAAGACAAAATTAAACACCATGAAGAAACAATCAGTTGTATTCAGAACATGGGATAATCAACAGGACAAATGATTCTGTTTCTCCAACAAACACACGGCATGGGAAAAAATGATAAAAGAAGCTGTCATAGAATAAAAGAAACTTCGGAGATATAAGCAAGCAAATGCAATATGTGAATCCTGTTTTGAATTCTGATTTTTTTTTAAAGTTAATAAAAAAAAAAACCTTAGCTACAATCATGGAACTCTGAATATGGGCTGAGTAATGGATGATATTAGAAGTTTCTCCTAATTGTGTTAATTGTCATAATAACATGGTGTGGTTTTTTAATATCCTTCTTTGTTAGAGAAGCATACAAAAATCTTACGAATCAGAGGGCATAATATTCGGGGTTTGCTTTAAAATCCTCCAGCAAACACACGAAAGGGATGGGGGAAATAGAGAAAACACGACTGGCAAAAAGTTACCAGCTTTTGAAACTTATTGGTGGTCATACAGGGGTTCGTTAAGCTATCCTCTCTACTTTCATATATGCTAGAAATTTTCCATAATAAAAATTTAATTCTTTCAAAAAAAGGAAAACAGGAGAAAAAAATGATCTAAAAGGCAGTTTCTCAAAACCTGGTCTCCTGAAGGTCACGTGAAGAAACCAGGGGTGCTTAGGAGGCAGCTGAGGGTTTCTGAGAGACACCCCCGAGTTCAAATGTCTGAAGGAGCAAGAGGGAAGACTCACTGTTCCCAGGCACACAGGCCAGAACCAGCACCAGTGTGCACAGTACGGGAAGATGAGTTTAAGTTCCACACTAAAATCAGCAGACGAAGTTTCCCGCAGTGCCCATCTCCCTCCACCTCTGCAACTCCTCTCTTCCACACAGCCCTGCACCCCAACCTCTCTAATGATCTGAGGCTGCAGAACACATCGGGTACATTCTATCTCGTGCCCTTTGCCCTGCACTCTCCTTGGCCAGCAATGCCCTCCCCTCTCCCCAGCTTCCCCTCCCCCTACTCTGGCTTCAAGGCACAACGCAAAGAGCTGCCCTCCCCACCCCAGGGTCCTCAGGCTCTCCTTCGAAATAAGAATGTCCTTTATGTAACAAAAGTGCTTAGAATGTGCTAGTGGCCGTTACCACATATGACTTTGTAGCTTAGAAAAAGCATTATATTATCTTTGTAGATAGATGTCATAGATAAGTTATATATTATCTTTTATAATGATTCTTCCTTTTCACAATAACACTGTGTACCTTTATTGCGATAACAGTGGCTCCATATATTGACGTCCTACCCTGTGCCAGATGCTCGAATTCTCACACCAATCCCCTGACACGGGCATCATAAGTATCAACGAGGGGATGCAGCTGACTCAATGTCACACAGCAGAGGTCTAATTTGAGCTCAGGTTCGCCTAATGGCAAAGCTTTTATAAATGTACCTACGGCGTGTGTATGTAAGCACGTGTCGTCTGTGTGTATATACAGTCTTCGTGTGTATATACGGCCGCCGCTTACTTATTGTGTATATTCTCCTTTCTCGCACAGGGTCTAGCATATGGTAAAGGCTCAATAAATATTAGATGAATGAATAAATCCTGTATTATGGCTAGTTATCTTTATGTCTCCCCCCGCACGGACCCCACTACTGGAAACTTCTGGATGCTAGAATAAATAACCAGAGCTAGACTCCAGGACTCCATATGGGGTAGAGGAGCAGTCCTCGAAGATGAGTGTCCCGACTCAGAGAGTGGCAGGGGCCTGCGCAGGTCACCAGGAAGTCGATGGGGGGATGGAGGAGGAGGGGCTGAGGGGTCTCCAGTGTGGTCGCCTTCACCACCCAGGCTGCTCCCAGGCACTCTCAGTGTTTGGGAAAAGAAGGCCTCTCACCTCTTGCCCAGCTGCCTGAGCCCTGACCGCTGCATGACCCCCAGGGTGGGGACCTGTATTCCCCAGGGAAGGAAGGTTACAGCCCTGTTATCCCAGGAGGCAATAAAGTCATTTGGTGGTAATTAGAATCCTAACCAATTTAAGTCCTTTACAGCTCTCAAACAATTACACGACGGTTCTTATCGCCCCAAGAATCCCGAGATGTTATTTGAAGGAGGTCGTAAACTGGGAGCTTGATTGCGGGTGGGGAATGGCCAGGGAAGACGAGGAGGAAAGACGGCTGCCCACAGCCACCGGGAAGGGGGCATCTTTTAAAGCTCTGCCAGCATCCTGCTCCCTCCATCAGACCAGGGCAAGGCAGACCCCTCGCTGTGGGGCGAGCAGGAGAAAAATGTCCTCTCCCTGGAAGGTTCCTCTCTGGAATCACGAAACCTCAGAGCTAGAAAGCCTGAAGAAACAGCTAGCCCAGCCACCTCCCCCGTGAGAAACCCTGGAAATCTTGTAGTTCCTGAGACGTTTGCAGGAAATTGATGAAGTGTTCCTAGCGTGCGCCAGTTTGGGTGTCCGTAAACCGTGGCTCCCTCTTGGAGAATCTCAGAGCCACTGCCTGGCCAGCGTTCTGGGAAGGGCTGCAGGAAACAAACCCGGCTCCGCAGGAAGCGTTAACTCAGTGGAACCCAGTGTGTCTCAGGCTTTGCCCCCACAAGAGACCTATGAATAGCACAACAAAGCCGGGGAAATAAGGGTCTGTTCACCACGTTTGCCTCCCTCTCTTGGGCAGAAGCCAGACCGAGTGGGTTTCTGGTCCGTGACACCACAAGCCTGTGATTCGGGCAGGTGTTTGCTCCCAAGATGGGCAGTCAGCCATCGGCGGGTGCCTTGGAGAGATAAGGGGGGACAACCCCATTTTCATATCTCACCTGAGAGGACCCAGCAAGGTAGAGAAGGAAGGACAAGGGGAGTCTTTTAACAAACGAGAAATGAGACCGCCAACTGAACTAGCAAAGGCGCTCACCTCCAAAGGGATGGGAACAGACGCTTTTCTGTGGGTACCAGAAGAGCACAATTGAGACAGTAAAAAAAAGGGTAGGGGGGACTTTCCGACAGTCAAAGCCGCAGACAGTGGAGCAGACGGCCTCAGGAGGTGATGAGCGCCCTGACCGCAAGTGTATGACCAGAAGCCCAACAGCCACTCAGGAATGTAGTAGTCGGTCAATTAGTAAATATTTGAGAATCGGCATTGTTCAAAGCGCTATTTGAAGGCAGAAAAACAGTAAGGGGCAAGTCGGAGAAATTCCCTGCTGTATTAGAGAAATAGGTAAGAACCAAGAAAACAAAAATAAACACAATCATTTCAGAGAACCATGAGATTTTAAAGGGCAATGAGATAGAGATGGGAGAGGATCTAATTAGGCTACAGTGACCAGGCAACGCCTCTGCGGGGCAGGACACTTGATCTGAGACCTAAGCCGTAGGAGGAAGCCACCTCTGAGAAGACTGAGGGGCCATGTCCCAGGCTTACGGTTGAGCAAGGGCAAAGGCTTCAAAGGAGGAATAATCTGGGCATGTTCGAAGAACGACCTTTTATTTTTCCAAGGACAGCTTCCCCGATTGAGCTGGATGAGATCTCAGAGTCCCTCTCTCTTGACTGTAATGTCATCAACAATCTTATGCTCATTTCTCAGTTTCCCCACCTGACCATCAGGAGTCATAAGCCTACTTTGCAAGGATGCCGCATGAGTAAGTGACCATACACTTCCCGCTTCGGCAAGCACGGATGCAGCGCTATGCGCCACGCTAAGCACCTTCTGAATAGTGCTCAGTGAATCCTCCCGCCGCCCTAGGAGGTAGACACTGTTAGCATTCCTATTGTGTTGGTGGGAAACTGAGGCACAGAGCATCACCTGGCATATCTAATACATAGCAGACGCCAAGTGCATCCCAGCTACTGAGGCATACGTTAACAAGTCTCTACGAGGTGTGGTTAAAATATTCTCTGTGGCCTTTGTGCTGTCTCCCACCCCAATTTCAGAGCTCCCAATGTGGAACATGCACACATCCTTGTAGATTCTCAGGAGTTGTTCGATGGAATCATGTCGCACTGACGTGCAGAACCCACCAGCAAAGCATGAATAATCGAGAGTCTTGCAGTCAAAGGAAAAGGGTGCTCAGAGCCGTCACCTACAGTTTTGCAGGTTGTGCACAACCTATGGAACCTCGAGGGCACTGGGATTTGTTGAGCCCCTACTCCCTTCATCCTCACCCCATCACTGTGGGTTGGATAATAATCCCCACGTGTAGATTGTGAAAAATGAGACTCAGGCAGAAGTCGATGGTCACCTCTAGTAAACAGTGGAGCTTCATGCTCCAAAGGACTTTCCCTCCGACTCCGCACCACATTCACTCCCTGGGGGTCAGAATTTGGGGGCATCTAACCTTCAAGACATCATTTCCTTATAGGAGTGTTTCTTGGTACATCCAGGTTTAATATGCTTTGGCCTAGCCCTTGAGAAGCAAGCAGTATACTTATATCTGAACTGTAGCTTAATGCAGAAATAAGTATATGTTCCCTCCTACATTGAAAAACAAAGTTATCATTATTACAAAATATATATTTAACACATTTTACCACGTTAAAAAGTTTTAAAAGGATTCAGGGGAAAAAAAACCTCATGAAGCAAACAAGGCTATTATTTAATACCTTTCTATTTACCCTTAACTGCAATCAATTTATTCAAAGTACTAACCTTTTTGGAGCCTTTGGATTCGACTATTTCCTCATTATACACCCACAACCTGTAGGCATGTGCGTCTGTGTTTTCACAAACCTCTAAGATGTGGCATTTGCTTCCATTACGGACGCACACAACAAACTACACAGTAGCATTAAGAGTACCTGTGACTGTCACCGCAGCCGTTTTCCTCTCCCTTCACAGCGGTTGCAGATATCTCAAAATATTTTGTGTGTTAATAAGGAACCACTTGTGCTATGGTATTACGAACGTTTTACAGTTTTGATAGCTGAATTTCAAGATAATCGTTTCCTTTAAAATCTTCTGTACTTTATTTCATCAGTTTAAAAAGCATTATTCAGAGAAAGGGTCCATAGTTTCACCAGACTGCCAAAAGATTCCATGATTCGAAAAAGGACACCCCCCCCCCATAGGCCTTGTTCCTCCTCTGCCCGTGGCTTCCATCCCCGGAGACCACAGAAGCCTTCGGCTGTATCTATCTCTCCAATCGGAGGCCCGGCATCTCCCAGCTCCTCTATCCTGCCTTCTTGCTGCTTTCAGCCTTCAGGCTGCAAAGAAATGACAATTGCACCGTGTTTGCATACCACCCATAGCACGATCCTCTGGAACTAATTTTCCCCAGTTTCTCTGCCCATTGACCTTTCTGAAGAGAAAGTAAACACCCTCCTCTGCAGCCCATCAGAGGGAGGCTTCTGTAGCTTGAGTGCTGGGAAAGTGAAAAAATACACCCAAAGCCCAGGTCGGGCTGCATCGACAGAGTCCCCCGGCGGCAGTGACCACAGCTCACAAACCCTCCCTGATGCAAACTGTTTTCTGCAGACGAATCATATTCCCTTCCACGGTGGTGGAAAACACTAAGAACACTCCTAAAGAGTTTCAAACCAGAATGAAAGATCGTTCCACGCCATCCGATAGAGCCTGTCCTGCTTAAATCACCTGACCCAGATCTTCAAGCACTGTCCTCCCAGGACATGTGTGATGTTTTGCCACTTTGATGCCCACTAGAGGCTGGCAGGCCATGAGTTTCAAGTGGTATGTGGGGGCAACTGCTCGGCCACTCTGCTCTCGGTGTCACCAGCCTCAGCTCATTCTCCAGCGTGTTCACAAAGCCCTTGGAGAAGACGCAGCCCAAGGCAGAGGACAGGGGCTCGCGATGGGCTTGGACCGGTCCAAGCTGTCCTCACCTGCTGGATGCATTGGGGCAGTGGTTCCCATGCCCCTGACCTTCAGCGTCCCCATTTGCAGACAGAGAAGGGAAGATTAGCTAATCTCTCCCCACGTCAAAACCACCCAAGGAGTTTTGGGTGCCACCTACAAGTGGCACTGTCTGGTCTCCTTTACCTGGTGACTCAGGGAGCCCCAATCAGGATCCAGAGCCCATAGCCCCCTATCACGGCTTGCCATGGCTTTCGACCACTTCTGAAAAGGAGCCCTTCCCTAAGGGCAGGATGTCCAGGGGCGCCCAGCCAACAGGGCCAAGAGGTACAGGGGGCCCAGGGCCATGTTCAGCGACAAGCCCTGACCCTCGCAGGAAGCTTCGGCCTTCCTCACACACGCACATCTCCTTCCAGGTTGCTCTGGCTCCGGCCGTGCTGGCCAGGTGAGGGAGGCGGCACACGGAGCCCTCTAGCAACAGCGCCAAGGGCATGGTGGCGCTCTAGCCCTGCCTGCCCACTCCTCCCCACCTCCCCGGGACTGAGCATGCTCCAGGGGTCCTTTAAGGAATGACAAGGTGGGGAATAGTCGCCCTTGCAGGTCACTTGTGCAGCCTCCTTGGTTTATGGTGGAGGAGAGAGAGAGGCAAGGGGCTTTGCTCAAGGTCACGCAGCAGTGTCAGAAGGACTAGAATATGGTCCTCCCCCACCTCCTTTTATTCATTCTATAAAAAAAAGTTTATATGACAAATGGACCACGTGTTTGCTGCAGCAACTCAGACAATACAGAGGTGACCTCTAAAGGCAAAGTTTCATCCCCTGTCCCTCACTCCTCGACTCTGCACCCTGAGCAAGGTGAACCTGTGCTTCTCCCCAAGAGCCCAGGTAAAGGGCAAAGCCATTTCCTCTCCCCCACAGGTCTCTGAAGGGCCCCGAGAGAAACAGGCACTCCCGAGCTCACAGAGGCTGCTGCAGGCAGTTTGTCCCTCCCCTCCCCCACCACCTGGGAGTAAAGGGCTGCCATCTTCTTTCCTCTAAGGTGGATTCCCTTGGGGATTCGTGCAAAGGGGACTTATAAAACAACGCTCTGTAGGTACCACACGGAAGGACATCCCTCCAGGCCATCTGTCCCCACCCAGCTTCAGCTTTTGTCATCCCCAGCTCTGTGCTTGGTCTCCGCCTTCCAGAATAACCCACTCACTCCCTCCCCTCAGCTCTGCTGGAATGAGCCTCCAAAAACACCACTGCTGACCACCTGTCTGTGCCCCTTTGACTGCACCAGTTGCCAGATATCCAGCAAAAGGCTGGAACCCCAACCTTGTATGATCTGCACCCCCAGGACACCTCTGCACCACACCTGCTGTAAGCCTCCCACACACTCCCTGTTTTCGGTCCCAGGCACTTTATATTACAGTTCTTGGAAAAGATTATGCTTGAATATAATTGGACCCTTTGAGATAATGTTATGTTCCCCTGTGTTGTAAGAAGTAACACAGAGAGATCCCACGTACCCTTTACCCAGTTTTCTCCAACGGTAAGACCTGGCAAAGCGCTATGGTAACCAGGATAGCGACATCGACACAGTCAAGATAACAACTTTTCTAGAATCGCAAGGATCTCTCATGTCGCCTTTGATAAGCACCCCCACATCCCTCCTGCCCTCGCTTCCTCTGTAACCCCTGGCAACCACTAATCTGTTCTGCATTTCTACAGTTTTGTCCTTTCAATAATTTATATAAATGGAATCGTGCACTATGTAATCTTTGGGGATTAGCTTTGTTTACTCGGCATAATTCTCCTGGGATCCATCCAAGTTGTTTCGTGTACCAATAGTTGGCTCCTTTTTCCTGCAGAGTCCTATTCCACGGTACGGCTGCGCCGCGAGTCTTTATATCTCTGACGTGAATGATCAGGAGTGCAATGGCGAGGCTGCATGTTTCGTTTCTAAAGAAACTGTCAAGCTGTTTTGCAGAGCGGCGGCACCATTCTCCATCCTACCAGCCTCATGCGTGTGATCCCGTTTCTCTGCGTCCTCATCAGTGCGGAGCGTGGTCACTGCTTTGAAGTGTAGCCATTATGATAGACGTGTAGTGAGCGTTCCCTGTGGTTTCAATTTGCATCTATTTTCTGGCTGACAACATTGACTATCTTTTCACGTGCTTATCTGTCACCAGTACATCTTACTCAGTGACATCTCCTCCTACCTTCCTGCCATGTCCTAACTGAATTGTTTGCTTTATTACCATTGCGTTTTGAGAGTTATTTATATGTCACAGATGCTAGTCCTTTTACAGACGTGTGGATCGGAAATATTTTCTCCCACTCCGTGGCTTGTCTTTCTGTTCTCCTAGCAGGGTTTTCACAGAGCTACAGTTATTAATTTTGATAAAGTCCGATTTATCGTTGTTCCTTTTGTGGATCCTGGGTTGAATGTCCAGTTTAATACCTTTTGCCTAGCCAGAGATCCCAAAGATTGTCTTCTATGTTCTTTCTGGAAGTTTTATAGTTTTGCATTTTTAGGTTCACCATTCATTTTAGGGTAATTTTCATCTAAGGCGTGAAACAGAGGTTGAGGTTTGTATTTTGTCTACGGGTGCCCAACTGTTCCAGCACCGTTTGTTGAAAGCCTGTCTTTCCTCCATTCAGTTGTTTTTGCACCTTTATCAGATACCTCTTGGACATATTTGTGTTGGACTTTTCTAGGTTCCACATTCTGCTCCACAAATCTATGTGTCTGTCCCCTCCACCAGTGCTACACAGTCTTCATCACTGTAGCTATATGGTAAGTCTTGAAATTGGGTAGACTGATTCCTCCCTTTCTTCTTCTTTTTCAAAATTATTTTACCTCTTTCTTTTGCCTTTCCATTAGAAATTTTAGAATAATTTTGTCTATATCTATCTTTTAAGATCTTGTTGGATTTTGATAGGAATTGTGTTCAATCTGTATATTAATTCAGGGAGAACTGACAAGTTTTCTATGTTGAATCTTCCAACACAGTATGTCTCTCAATGTATGTAGCTCTTCTTTGATTTCTTTCATCAATGTTGTGTAGTTTTTAGTATACAAATCCTTTGTAAGTTTTGTTAGATTTGCACCTAAGGTTTTTTTTCTTGAGAGATGTAAATAACACTGTATTTTTTATTTTGGTGTCCACGTGCTTATTGCTGGTACCTATAAATACAGTTGATTTTATACATTCATTTTGTGTCCTGTGAACTTGCTAAACTCACTTGTAAGTTCTGGGAGTTTTCTGTAGATTCCTTGGAATTTTCTATAGAGACAACCATGTAATCTACAAACAGGGACAGTTTTACTTCTTCCTTTGTGATTTGCATGCCTTTTCTTTTCTTTTCTTGCTTTATTGCACTGGTTAGAATTTCCAGCACTAGGTTGAATAAAAGTGATAAGAACTGTGAGTGCAAACATTCTCACCTTATTCCTGATCTTAGGGGAAAAGCATTCATTCTTTCACCACTAAGTGTAATGTTAGCTGTAAATTTTTTTTTGTAGATGCTCTTTATCAAGTTGGGGACATTATGCTCTATTTCTATTTCTCTAAGAGTTTTTACATGAATGGATGTTGAATTTTGTCAAATGCTCTTTCTGCATTGAGTGATCATATAATTTTTCTTCTTCAGGCTGTCAACATGGTAGATTTAACATTGATTTTCAAATGCCAAGCCAGCTTTACATGCCTGGAATAAACTCCATTTGGTCATAATGTATAATTTTTTTCATATTACTACATTTATTTTTCATATTTTGGTAAAGATTTTTGCATCTATATTCACAAGAGAAATTGGTTTGTAGTTTATTTTTTTGTACTGTCTTTTTAATCCACTCTACTAATCTCTGTTTTTTAACAGGTATATTATAGTTAATATAATTATTAATAAGTTAAGGCTTGACTTGGTCACCTAATTTTTTCTGTTCTCCATTTCTTTTTTGTTTGTTTCTCTGTTTTATTTTTATTAATATCTTTTGTGGGTTACTTGAACATATTTTAGAATTCCATTTTTAATTGTCTATAGTATTTTTTTTTTTGAAACAGAGTCTCACTCTGTTGCCCGGGCCAGAGTGCCATGCTGTCAGCCTCGCTCACAGCAACCTCAAACTCCTGGGCTGAACTGATCCTCCTGCCCTAGCCTCCCAAGTAGCTGGGACTACCGGCATGTACCACCATGCCCAGCTAATTTTTTCTATATATATTTTTAGTTGTCCAGCTAATTTCTTTCTATTTTTTTAGTAGAGACGGGGTCTCACTCTTGCTCAGGCTGGTCTCGAACCCCTGAGTTCAGAGTGCCAGGATTATAGGCGTGAGCCACCGCGCCCGGCTAGTATTTTTGAGTGTCTCTCCTGTTATACGTTTTCTATTGGTTGCACTGGGTATTACATTATATATGTCTGTAATTTACCAGAATCTACTGGTGTCATCATTTTACCAGTTCAAGTAACATATAGAAAACTTAACTCTCCATGTGTCCCAATATCTCTCCCATTTATAATACAATTAGCTTAAATATTTTCTCTACCTGCATCTAGAACCACATCAGGCAGTGTTACAATTTTTGCTTTAACCATCAAACATAATTTAGAATGCTCAGAAGGAGAAGAAAAGTCATTTGTATTTGCCCGTATTCTTGTTTACCATGTTCTTTCTTACTTCCTGATTTTCCAAGTTTCCTTCTTGTATCATTATCCTTCTTTCAGAGAACTCTCTTTAGCGGTTCTTTTAGGGTAAGTCTGCAGGTGACAAATTCTCTTAGCTTTCTTTTATCTGAAAATACTTTGATATCTCCTCCATTGCTGGAAAATATTTTTGCGAGTATAGGATTCTGTGTTGACAGTTCTTTTATTTCAGCACCACCTTCTTTTGGCCTCTGTGATTTCTGATGCAAAATCCTTGTTTTTTCTGGCTGTTCTTAATTTTTTTCTTGATAGTTTCAGAAGTTTAATTATGAAGTGTGTTAGCATGAATGTCTTTGGATTTATCCTATTGGGCGTTCATTCAGCTTCTTGAATCTGTAGATTTATGTCTTTCTCCATATTTGGAGGTTTTAAGTGGTTATTTCTCCTGGTGCTTTTTCAGTCCCGCCCTTTTTCTCCTTTCCCTCTGGGACTCCAGTGATATGTGTGCTGGCTCTTCTGTTACAGTCCCACTGGTCCCTAAGGCTCTGTTCATTTTTTTCCCAATCATTTTTCTCTCTGTTATTCGTATTTCTATTATTCTATCTTTAAGTTCACTGAATCTTTCCCTTGTCTCCTCCATTCTGCCATTGAGCTTTTTCTTTCAATTGTTCTATTTCCTAGCTCTAAAATTTCCATTTGGTTTTTCTTTATCTGTTCTATTTCTCTCCTGAGACTTTCTATTTTTCATTTGTTCAAGTATTTTCTTTATTGCTCACTGAAGCATTTGTATCACTACTTCTTCAAAATCTTTGTCAGGTAATTCTAACTTCTCTGTCATCTGGGCATTGGCATCGATTAACTGACTTTTTTCATTCACTCTGAGATCTTCTTCATTCTTGTCTGGTGAGTGATTTTCTATTGAAACGTGGATATTTTTATATTATATTTTGAGACTCTGGCTCTTACTTAAGCCTTCTGTTTGTGCTATATGTCTCTGACACCATTCCACTTCTGCAGGGGGGAGAGGGCTGCCACGTCAGAGGTAGAAAAGTCCAGATTCCCCACAAGGCTTCTGCTGACACCCAAGGAGGAGGAGGGGCTTGTTACTGCCAGGAGGGGGTGGGGTTCCGGCTCTCCCTCTGATTTCCACTGGCGTTCCAATCGGGGGTGAGGGGGGTGGGCTCATTACTGCTAGGCAACCGTGAAAGTCCTGACTCTCTACAAGGCCTCCTCTGAAATCACCCCAAAAGAGAGGGAGAGAGGGTTATTGCCTGGCAGGGTGGAGTGAGACTCCCCCATGGCCTTCACTGACACCCGAGAGTGGGGGTACTTGTTTCTGGCCAGCAGGGATAAAACTCCTGGCTCCTTACTCATCCTCCTCGGACACGCCCCAGCAAGGGTTTGGGGTGCCTTGCTATACCCTCATCAGGGCAGAAGTAGAGGCCAATTCCCACTGGGCTATGGTTGGGGTTTTTCTTGTTTGTTTTTGTTTTTGTTTTTTTCCTGTGGTGTCTGACTAGAATAGAACAGCTATTATTCAAAAGATCTCCGTCTTTGTAGGATGCCCCTTGTCTGGTCCTCTGGCTAGAAAAGACAGGCTTTTGGGGGGCTTTTTAGCCCATTTCCAGGTTGACAGCTTCTTCCCCTCCAAGTCTAGGAAAGAGAAGGAAAAAAGAAACTCAGGGAACTCACCACCACGCCCTCCTTGGGTCTCAAGCTCCCAGGCCAGCCTACATCTTCTTTCCACCTTTCAGAGTCTTCTTATGTTTATTTATATCTAATGTCTGGGGTTGTTAATTGCTCTCATGGAGGACTCTGAGAAAGCTCATCTACTCCGTCTTCCCGGGAGATGTCTGGATCGTGCTTTCACTTCTTTGTGCCCTGGCACGTGCTATTCCTTCCGTCAAGATATTCCTTCCTCTCTACCAGGAAGCTGTCCCCGTCCCCACAGACTGGATTAGGTGCTGACAGCACCCTGTGTGCCGGGATCAGAGCAGGATCAGACTGGGGAAATTTCTGTTTGCCTATCTCGCTTTCTAAGCCACCGGATTCCTAAGGGAAGGACTAAGCCCAGGTTGCCTTTGTGCCTCTAGCTCACACCACACATCTGGTGCACGGTAGGTACCTGATAAATGTTTGCCGAATGGGTGAATAATATTTACTTAGACTTCCCTATGCCTTTGAGCAGTGCACAGCTTATGGATGAGAACTGTGCCTCATGCCAACTCTTCTCAGACTTTTCTTGGTGACTTTGGGCAAATAACCCGAACGCTCTGACATCAGTTTCTTCCCAGTTGACTAATTAACATAAAAATGGGAATAACTATTATCATCAAAACTAACGATTTTTTGCACTTAGTATGTGCCAGACACTGTGCAAATTGCTTTATCTTAATTATCTCACTTAATCCTTAAAATATTCTAATGAGATAAGTTCTGTTATCTCTGCTGAACACATAAAGAGGCCAGGGCTCCTTGAGGTTGAATAAATTGCCCGTGGTTGCAGAGCCAATGTCAGATAAATGTAAGGCAAGAGTCAAATCTGCGTATCTCTGCCTCTATCACCCCGTGTTGAGGTGAAATTCCACAAGACATTTCTCCTGAACGTAACTTGGATCAATTCACAAACGATTATGAGACACTCGCCATATACCGGGAGTTGAAGATTTGTTTAAATCCCAAAATATACAAAGATCGCAATCAAAATCAGATAAGGATTTTAGAGGAGCTTAAAGCACGGAAAGGGGGATGGGGAGAATAACACGCATCAGATGTTCTCGGTGAGCCGGGGACTGTGGTGCCTCCTCGCAGATAGCATCCCCCGTCCTCTCAGTGGCCCCAGGGGGTTGCTATGGTTACCGTCACATTATAGAAGGGGACTTAGAAAGGAGAGGCAGCACACCCAAGGTCAAGGGACAGTAAATAGTGAAGCCTAGCCTAGAACCCAGGACTACCTGTCTCCAAAGAGTTTGTTCTTTCTAATATACACACTTTCCACATAAGGCCTTAGTAGAGGGCAGGACTCAGTCCACCAGTCCCTACGGGTTTCAATCCACCGAGTGTGATGAATTAAGAGTCCAGGCTCGGGGCCGGGCGCGGTGGCTCACGCCTGTAATCCTAGCTCTCTGGGAGGCCGAGGTGGGCGGATTGTTTGAGCTCAGGAGTTCGAGACCAGCCTGAGCAAGAGCGAAACCCCGTCTCTATCAAAAATAGAAAGAAATTAATTGGACAGCTAAAAATATATAGAAAAAATTAGCCGGCCATGGTGGCGCATGCCTGTAGTCCCAGCTACGTGGGAGGCTGAGGCAGTAGGATCGCTTGAGCCCAGGAGTCTGAGGTTGCTGTGAGCTAGGCTGACGCCATGGCACTCACTCTAGCCAGGGCAACAAAGTAAGATTCTGTCTCAAAAAAAAAAAAAAAAAAGAATCAGGATGAGATACTCAGGTGTGGGGAAACTCTCTTTCCTGATGAATTGAGAAAAAAAAAACCAATCTGGGGTTCACTCTGGCAAACAGGGTACAAGCGACTGAAATCCTTTTCTTTCCACAGAGAAGTCAATAGGAAGTGAGCTTCTTCCCAAAAGGGAGGACTGAGAAGAAACCCGGTAGTTGTGTAGTCAAATTGTTGAATTCTTTTAGCTTAATATTGCCATTGGGAGTTATAAACATGTTTTGATTTTCTCAGTGACATAAATAAGCCATATATTACTCTGCTATACTAGTAATATATTAGAATGAATAAAAAAAGATTCACAAATTCAATGACCTCACACCTGATCATGACCTAGGGAAGTGGTCAGGCAGGTAACGCACAGAGGGAAGCTGACTTGAGGGTGTGAGAACAAGAGCACATACCCGACAGTAGAATTTGAGCTTCAGTTAGTGTAAGATCTCAAGACCTGAAAGTTCTAGGATGGTGAACATATGGACTTCCATGGTGTGGTGGTTAATTTTATGTGTTAACGTGACTGAGTCACGGGATCCCTAGATATTCTGTTAAAGATTATTCCGCCCATGTCTGTGAGGGTGTTTCTGGATGAGATTAACATTTCAATTGGTGGACTCAGTAGAGCAGATTTCCCTCCCCATTGTGGGTGGCCATCGTCCAATTCCCTGAAGGCCTGAATGGGACACAAATGATAAGTAAGAAAAAATTTTCTCTCTCTGCCTGATTATCTTCAAACTGGGGCATCAGTATTGTCCTGTCTGCTAACTCAGACTCAGACTGGAACTTACCACTTCTCTTGGGTCTTCAGCTTGCTGACAACAGATCTTGGGACTCCTCAGTCTCCTTAATCATGTGAGCCAATTCCTTTGTGTGTGTGTGTGTGGGTGGGTGGGTGTGTATCTCCTATATCGTATTGGTTCTGTTCTCTGGAGAACCCTGATTAATAACGCATGGTGACTCTGGGGTGCATAAATCAGGCCCCCCCAGGACAAAGGAGTCAAGAGACAGACAGACAGACAGAGACGTAGAGAGACAGACAGAGACACAGTGATACAGAGACAGACAGACAGACAGAAATAAAGTAGACAAAGGAAAAAGAGCAGACAGAAACAGATGCTGACAGATGAGTACAGAGCAGAGAGACACAGAGACAGGAAGAAACAGAACAGACAGGCAGACAGGAACACAGAAACAAGACATGGACAGACAGACACAAACACACATACAAACAGAAGCAAAAATACAGAGGAAGATAAAGAAAAGGTGAGAAAAAATACCGTATTTCATGATGTTCTCGATGATTGCTCATGAAGCTTTGTTTCAGTATTTCTGGAAGCATATCTGTATTTCAGGAATGGCCTCATATTTTAACCACACCTTTGCCCTGTCAGAATCTTCTGTCAAAGGTACTCATCAGAGACCTACCAGGTCAAGTGCACAGTGCCTAGGAAGGAATGATCAGCTTTGACATCTCACAGGGACTCAGAGACTATCCTGAGACTGCACCACAAGCCCAAGACCTGGTCTCACCACTGCAGCACGCCGTGAAGACAGCACATGGAAGACCGTGCATCTAAACCAGCTTCCAACTAGGGTACCCAGGGACCTAGCCCATCCGAGACCAATTAAATCAGACTATCCAGGCATGGGGCATTGTTGTGTTTTGAAATCTCCTCGAGGGACCCAGGAAGCAAAGGTTCTGCCATCTAAGGCCATGTGCCTGGGCTGCAGAGTTCCAACTTGAAAGCCATGCATGCAGCCAGGTTTACTGACACTTTTCACCTGAGCACATGACAGTTACCATTTACGGCTCACAAGGACTACTCTCCATGCCACTTTCAAAGCTCCAGAGAGCGCAGAATAATCACCGCAGCATGTTGTCGCTCGGTACTTGGCCACCTGTGCTCCCTCATCTCATCTTCACAACACCCTGTGCTGTAGAGATAATCTCCATTTTTCAGGTAACGAAACTGAGGGAAAATTATTTGTTTACCAAGGTCCAATAGATAGGATGTGGCAAAGGCAAGATTTGCAACCAGATCTTCGGTTTTGTGGCATGGAAAACTTACTGGGGGGAGGCATTTGCTTTTATTCCACCCGTGCTCTGTGCCATCTCCTGCACAGATGGTTGTGACAATGAAAACCAGCATTTCTTTCTGCCAGAGCACAGGGCCACACACAGGAGGCACCGGGGCTTCTGTCTGGGTGATTTTATTCTGTCCCTGACAACTGTACAATACGCTGTCACCCAGTTTAGCCTGGTCTGAGGACAGACACAATTAGAGCAAGAGCCCACCAAGAATAAGAGAGGGTGAAGGAGCCTAAGCTTCTTCACTGACTTTAATTAAACTCACCAGAGAAGTAGATCACAAGGGATTCTGCAGAACTTTTTTAGTTTTTATTTATATTATTCTTAATTCCAATTTAACAGAAACATGTTTTCCCACAAACCTATTCCACCAGGAGAGGGCTTTCTCTATCTATTACAAAACAGTGCCATCTACTGATCCCTGCTCACACTGGTTCTAATAAACCAGGAAAAGAAATAATTACTGTTGTTTATGCCTTGATTGTGAATGCTTTCCAAGACATGGCCCTCCTTTCCAAATATATGTTCTTCACTTAAAACCATATATATTATTTTCTTTTATAGCCACAAATGACAAATAGGTTTGAAATTAGACTAGATTTTCAAGTGCATGTCTTGAAAAATGGAGCCTGCAAATCAGGCCTTGACGGGTTGGGACACTCGGTGACAGACACTTAGGTGTGGAGCCAGATGGCCCAGGTGCCACCCCGTTCACCTAAACCCATGTGGGGGTTACACAGCCAATTCGGAAGGACATGAATCCAACATTCCAAAATGTCAAACACATAAGAAGTAACCTAAAAATAGATGCACTCGACTGCTACACAGAAAATGACAAAATACTATTAAAAGAAATCAAAGAATATCTAAATAAATGGAAGACCTAGGGATTGGGACATATATTCACAATATGGGTAAAATTGTCCCAAAAAAGGTAAAAAATTGGTTTTTTTGGAGAATGAAAAAATATCTTACTCTTCTTAAGTGCAAAACACAGATACGCACTAGATCTGGTATTAAAACTCCATAGTAGGGGGACAGTTAGGGGAAAAAAGTCAAAAAAGTCCTCAGGGGTTGGGAGGAGCATAAAGAGAAAAAAAAAGATTGAGAGGCACTGGGTTAGGACATTCAATATTGGAAATATGTCAATTCTTTCAACCAATCTGTAAATTCAATGCACTTCTAATCAAAACCCCAAGAGGATACCTGTCTGTGCGTGTGTGTGTTTGTGCACGCGCATGTGTGTGTGTGTGCATGTGTGTGCGTGTGTGTGTGTGTGTGTGTGAATTGACAAGCTGGTAATAAATATATATCAAAAGAAAAGAAAATGTGGAAGGTTCCTTCACCATATTTCAAGATTTATGATAATGCTACCATAATTAAGACAGTATGATTTTAGCCCAACAGTAGACAAAGAGACTATACATAGAATAAACTAGCCCAGAAGGAGATGCATGCACATTTGGACACTGGTTTACAGAACAGTGGAGAGAGGACTCCCTTTCAACAAATGGTTCTTGAATTTCCGTATGATAGAAATGAAAACTGACCCATACTTCATAATTTCTGATGGACTGTAGACATTTATATGAAAGGCAAAACAGCAAAGCTTCCAGATCAGTGGTTCTTAAAGTGTAGTCCCCAAACAGTGTCAGCATCACCTGGGAACTTGCTAGAAACGCAAATTCTCCAGCCTCACCCCAGACCTGCTAGTTCAGAAAGTCTGGCAGTGGGGCCTGGCACGCAGTGTTGTGACAAGCCATCTGGAATTTCTGATGCACTCTCAAGTTTGAGAGGCACAGTTTTAGTCCCCTCAATTGATCAAGGTAAGAAAAGACTTCTTAAACAAAACACAACTATAAAAGAAAAGATGTATAAATAAAACTGTAGAAACATGTAAAAAAATTCTGCTCATCAAATGATACCATGAAAAAAAGAAAAAAAGCAAACCACAGATAGAAGAAAATTACAACACATAACTGACAAACACTCATATCCAGAATACAAAAGAAAACTCCTATATGTCAATAAAAATAAAAGCAGACAGTCCAAAAGAAAAACAGGAAAGAGACCTGAACAGACATCCCTTAGATAGCCAAATGGCCAATCAACATGATATGGTACTCAATGTCTTTAGAAATCAAAGCAACAAAAAATATAATTGTTAATACAGTGCACTATAATTACAGACCCACCACAATATCCAAAGTTAGAAAGGCTGGCAACATTCAAGTCTTGGTGAGACCATAGAAAAGGGGCTGACCAATTTTTCCTGTAAAGGGCCAGATAGTAAATTTTTTTAGGCTTTGCACTCAAGAGACAAAACCGAGGCTATTATGAATGCAGATACTTGTACAACAAGAGAAAACTCTTGTCCCATCCTGGCACATTTGGCTGGATGGATCATTCCTGGTGGTGGGCAGGCTTTGCCTCAGTTGTCGTTGGCTGGAAGCCACCTGGAGGAAGAGCAACAGGACTGAGGGCGAGATGTCTAGTGAGGAGGGGAGGTAGGGAGTGTCCACCATGGTCATTTTCCCTCTCTTCCCCGGGGACACTCAGATCCACCACACCTTTCTTTCCTGGGTAGTCTGGCTGCCTCAGTTTGAGCAGCTGGCCAAAGGAGAGGCTAACTGAAATCCTGCCACTCGGTGTGCCAGCTGCTGCCAACAGCAGAGTCCCAGGTATAGGTGAGGACCAGCCAAGCCTGGGCAGCAGTGAGGCATGGCTGCCAGCAGGGGAGGAACAATGACGCAGGGGGATAGTGCGGCTCAGTCTCTGTGGTTCACGGCGCTAGCCGTCTCCACTGGTGCACTCCACATTTGACTGGACATAGTTTGCTGGACCCCGATGTAGAACACTGCAGGTAGCAGTATATGCTGCAGGTACAAGATAGTGCACTGCTTTAGAAAGCTGTTGGTATTATCTATTAAAATACTCATATAAAGCATACTCAGCAATTCCACTCCTAAGTATACGCCCAACAGAAGTGCACACACATGTGCATGCAGAGACATGTACAAGAATGCTCATGGGAGCATTACTTATACAACCCAAAATGTGAAAACAACCATCAAATGCCCACCAGCATTAGAATGGGGAAATAAATGTTAAGATATTCACATAATAAAATTCTTTACATCAATGAAAATAAACACATTACCACTTCACGCAACAGGGGTGAATCCGATAGAGATAATGTTGAACAAAGAAAATACATACTGTAGGACTATGTTGATGTAGGTATGTTTAGGTATGTATGTTTGGCTGATAAAACTGTAAAGAAAAGCAAGGAATTTATTACCGTAAAAGTCAGACTAAGACCAAGAAGGTAGTGATGGTGTTTGGAAAGAGAGACTAGGATACTTTGAAATGATGTTGACAGTATCATATTTCTGGTCCTGGGTGGTAGTAACACGATGGTTTTAACCATATATTTTAAATATATATACATATATTTCTATATAGATATATACACACACACATATTTATATATATGTTTCGTGTTTAGCTCTGCCTCATATTTGGCAATAGGCATTCAATGTATAAAATAACAACCAAATTAATTACCTTCAAGAAAATAAATAACCTTTTGTTTAATTAAATATACTGATCATAAAGACAAAATAAACTGTACTTGCCTCTAGAACTGATTTTACTCTCAATTTCCATCTGCAAGAGAATGAGTTATCATCTTTCACTCCAGATACTTTGATGATATATTTCTCAAAGATGTTTCAAAGATTGTGGAATGATACTCGAAGCCACTTGCTACAAGTGCTTTACCAAATGTCATGTCGCCATTTGAGTTGTTCTTAAAAGACTGAACTCATGTATCTATAAACACAACAAAACTCAACAAAGAGGCTATATTCAGTCATACCTTATTTATTCAGTTATGTGGGAAAAGGAAATTTTTCAAACAGTTTGTCTTTCTTTGTGTTTTGTAATTCATCCATTCAACGAATATTTACTTACAACTTACCCTGACAAAATTTTTATTTTCACCATTTTACTGCAATTATTTCTGAAATGTTTTATATCTCTTCCTGCCTTTGGCACAGAGTATTGACCATAATTTAATCTTTTCTTTGTGACTCAGCTTCATTAGAGAATCAAACTATACACTAAAATGTTGGTTTTCAAATGTGCATTTTAGCTGAGAAGGCTTTTATAGAATTCTAACATACAAAATGGATACAAAAGGGAGTTTAAGTGAGAGATGGGTGTGTGGCAGAGTCTCACCCACTTGGTACCCCTGAGACAACATGGAGCCATAAGACTTTAGGAATCACCACCAGAAACCACTGGTGCTGTGTGGTAATGCTCTCAGCAATCCTGAGAGAGAAAAGGCTGCTCCTATGTTCAATGATCCTAAATGACAATCCAGAGTTGTTGTAGTTCTTTTCATTTGAATACGTGTTATAGTGTGCCTTCTTAATGTCAGCAATCACTTCTAGGGGCTATCTGTGTGGCTCCCTGTATCTACACTCTCCTCCACCCTTAACGTTCAGGGTTTCTGAATATTGGGAAATTAAAATCACCAGGCTTCACAGAAGGAGGGTAAGTTAAGAGTCCATAGACTAATGGGGGCTGGAAAGGCTCTTTCTTGAACACAGACTTAACATTCTGGACTTTAGTGATCTATTTTTGATGATCAGACATTTACTTTTCTTTCTAGTTTCCAGATTACCAAATGAATACTAAAAGCTAAGTGACCTTTGAATAAGTAAGAAAGTTTTCTACCGTCAAGATGAGAATGAATTTTCATTGTAGGTGGTGATTCCATTTTCTCAAGTGAGGAAATGTTTCTAGAATCTGTCAGTCTAAGAACCACAACTACTAGTAACTTTCATATGCAAATAATTGGATTGACTCTTGTACATTTAAATTTACTTATAAAAACGCATATTCGTAATTACTGGTAAAGAAAATATTATCTCTCTCTTCACCGCAACCACTGACCCACAGCTCCCCCGACGCCCCCGCCCCCCCCACACACACACACAATTCTTTCTATAAACCCAGCAGTCTTGGAGTTCACCAAATGAAAGAAGTTCTCTCCATAAACTGCTAAATCCATTCTAAGATGATATGTTTACCCCTGGCATTTCTGAGCCCTATAAATGGCAGCCATGTTGGGAAATTAATGTCATTTGCTGATCTTATGAGAGCAATGAGAAAAGGAATGCATTAAATGCATTTATAAGAGATAATTCTTAAACATGCATACAGACAGAGGGCAAGCAAACCACAAAGGCATGCTGATTCAGGCACATCCAATGACCAGTTACATGAACAAAGTTCAGGAACTTAATCCTGACTAGATATCCCTCCAGGGACCTTAAGCATTCTGCAACTTAAACTTTGAGTTGCAAAATATTTTGTTTATAAAGAAATTGTGGGGTTTGGGGAAACCAACTTTTTAATGGAACTGAATATAGTATCTGATTTCACATACAATCTGAAAGGTGGACAATATCTAAAAGGACATGTCTATCCATCAGATTTTGGTGCTTGAATCTCCCCTGCTAATTCCTGCCAAGTGGTCATCCTTTTCTCTTTGAATACAGGGCCAAAGAACTTTCTGAAATAGTTCTATATTTATTCAATCTTTACTGGAGTATGTTCATTTATTATTAAGTATTTGCATTTGGTACAACTATTATTTTTGATTCAATGTAGAATTCAGTAAAACTATAAAATTTTTCCTAATACTTGAGAGTAATAACACTTCAAATAAATAATATTAAACCTACAGAAGTAAATTCAAAATATAAGCAGGATACTCAGATAATCTTTCCATTTCTTTAAAATAATAGAGCCTTACTACCTGTATCTTTTTTTTTTTTTTTTTTTTTTTTTTTTGAGACAGATTCTTGGTGTGTTGCCTGGGCTGGGGTGCCATGGTGTCAGCCTACCTCACAGCAACCTCAGACTCCTGGGCTCAAGCAATCCTTCTGCTTCAGCCTCCTGAGTAGCTGGAACTACAGGCATGAGCCACCATGCCCAGCTAATTTTTTTATATATATTTTTTTTCAGTTGTCCAGATCATTTCTTTCTATTTTTTAGTAAAGATGGGGTCTCACTCTTGCTCAAGCTGGTCTCGAACTCCTGACCTTGAGCAATCCACCGGCCTCGGCCTCCCAGAGTGCTAGGATCACAGGGGTGAGCCACCGCACCCGGCCTGTATCTCATTTTAAATATTGTGAATCTCTCCCACCAAAAGAGTTCATTTAAGTAAAAGTAACAATATTTTAAACACATGCATAACCTATTAGTATGTATCTGAATATGAGAATTATCTCTCTAAAAACTTAAAAAAATTGCCCAAAGTGATAAAAAATACTGTTGTGGGCTAAATATTTGTGTCCCTCCAAAATTCATATGTTGAAACCTAATCCACAAAGTGATGGCATTAAGAGTTGGGGACTTAGGGAGGTGATTAGATGCTACATTAGATCAGAATGAGATTAATGTCCTTAGAAAAATGACCTGAGGGAGCTTGTTTGTCCCTCTGACCATGTGAGGACAGAGGAGGAAGCAGGCCTTCACCAAACACCAAATCTTCCAGCACCTTGATCTTCTCACAGCCTCCAGAACTGTGAGAAATTTATGCCTGTTGTTTATAAGCCTCACAGTTTATGGTATTTTTTTATAGCAGCCTGAATGGACTAAGACAAATGTTTGATGGCTATAAATCATATTCCCTTTTAGCAATTAATTATTCATTTGAAAATAACTCAGGATTCTTTTTTTTTTTTTTTTGAGACAGAGTCTTGCTCTGTTGCCAGGGCTAGAGTGAGTGCCGTGGCATCAGCCTAGCTCACAGCAACCTCAAACTCCTGGGCTTAAGCGATCCTTCTGCCTCAGCCTCCCAAGTAGCTGGGACTACAGGCATGCGCCCCCATGCCTGGTTAATTTTTTCTACATATATTTTTAGTTGTCCAGCTAATTTCTTTCTATTTATAGTAGAGACGGGGTCTCGCTGTGGCTCAGGCTGGTCTCAAACTCCTGACCACGAGCGATCCGCCCGCCTTGGCCTCCCAGAGTGCTAGTATTACAGGCGTGAGCCACCGCGCCCAGCCAGGATTCTTGAAATAAAGGATCTAAAGAAAAATTTGGGACAGGTCTGATACAAAGAATAAGGTCTCAGCACAGATCTAACAAATTCCCAGCTATTCTAGCTCAATAAGAAGGTGGAGAACCAAAGTTAACATTTTTCTTTTTACTTTTAATTTAAGAGAAATGAACCTCATTTTTCTAACCATAACAAATATCGAATTTATACAAAACCTTAGCCAATCAAAAAGAAGCCAGGGCATAAAAGATCATTCAACATTACAGTAAAATATTGATAAAACTCCGAGTATATCAAAACCATTTCTGATGTTGCCGCTGCTACATTTTGGGTGAAAATGTCTATGGGAGAATTCCAGGCTTTAAATAGGAACCAAGGCACCCCTCCTCTTTGCAACCGGCGATATTTTATCTGCTGTATTTTCTGAAAAAGACTGTGGTCTTTGAAATCAGACAGAAACGGTTTTAGGGCCCCCTGGCGGTGATGTGTAGACTTTGCAAGTAAGATTAAGGCGACCCTGTATAAGCAAAGGCCGCCGGGGCTCAAGACGGAGTTTTGCAAACTAGTATCTCCTCTACATGACTCAACATTTTCAATGTACATAGTTTGTGTATTTCAGCCACTGTTGATTTGATCTCTCTATATGTAGTCTTCTGCAAAAGAAAAAATGGTGTTTTCTTATCACTCAATTTGTTGCAACTTTTTTAAAAATGAACATTTACTATGTTGCCACAAATAATCCTGTTTCTCTCTTTAGATAATTTTAACCAAAAGCATAGACCTTGTACAGCACCGTGGTTAGTATTTCATAATATAAACGCATAAATCTGCGTGGATCTATTTATTTACTTATTCTCAGCACTGGCAAATAAATTGCTGCTGAAACAAACCTTTTAAGTGTCAATATGTTGCTAAAAGTGGTGGATTTAACAGGATAAAAAGATAAGTGATTTTCATCAAGGACTGCAGCCAAAAAAAGTTACTCAATGGACTATTTATTAAAGTTAGAATTCTCTATCCAACCAGGTGAAACTGATGTAATCCGCCATCCCCCTACATCTACCTGGAGGGTGGATTGTCCAATTAGGAGGACCTGATTCACCAAAGAACCTGCTCAAAGGTGCCCGACCATTGACTGAACATTGTAATCAACTGTGGAATATTTTAAAAATGAGCAAGCAAGCCTAATTCCAGAGATTCTGATTTAATTGGCCTGGGGTGAGAGCAGGACATCAGCTCCACAGGACATTCTTAAGGACAGCCAAGGTTGAGAACTACTGCATAGAGGATGTCCTTATTCTCAGGCTCCAGGCAAGGCGTTCCGGGCTGCTCCCCTGCCTGCCTGTGGCTGAGCCCAGACTACAAAGGGTCACTTTTTTCACTCTCCTTCCCCTCCTCCCACCACCTCTGCTATTTCACCTTCTCTGCGATTACATGCAAGATTGTAATGTAGCCAATAATAAACTCTGCCCTACTATTTAATATGTCAGGGTTACAGCCAGTTACAAATTTGGAATCCCATTGCTCACAGAAATTATAAAAGCTCAGCTGCACAGAAAACTTTGGAGTTGTAAAGTTGGTGAGTTACATATAGTTTTTTATCATCATCAGATATTGAAATTGACTAGGAGACTTCTCAGCAGGGTTCTTCTGTAGACTAATACCTTCTAGAAACATTTTTTATCTTTGGCTTTTGTGATACCGCATTCTCCTCTGATCTCTCCATCCTCTTTGGCTACTTCTTCCTGTTCGTATACCCAGTGTTCTCACACATTAAGGAACATGAGAATCATCTAGAGGTTGTGCTAAAACGGATAGCTGGACCCCAGCCCCAGAGTAGGTCTGAGGTGGAGTTTGAGAATTTGCATCTTTTACAAGTTCCCAAGTGATGCTGCTGCCACTGGTCTGAGGACCACACTCTAGGAACCACCATCCTACACTACATGTCAAGTTGCTTAAAGCTCCATCCTGGGCTCTTCTCTCCTTTTACTCTATACTCTCTCCTTTTACAATTACAGCCAAGACTGCCCCTAAAATTACACAAATGGCCCCATGTTTCTGTCTCTGGCCAGACTTCCTGTAAGCTTCTTCCAAGTCCCAGTTGCCTACTCAACACCTCCATTTTGTGGTTCCAACAACATCACCATGTCAGCATTCCAAGGCCACACCTGTAATCTTGTCCCAACAAACCGGGTCATCTACCTCTGTCCACATCCCATAACATAGTGAATGCCTTCGCCACTCATTTGCACAAGCCAAAATCCTATGATTCATCATCGACACCATCCCATCCCTCTGCCTATGACCAACAAGCAATTCATTACAAGGTTTATCTACTTTACCTCCTAAGTTTTGCAAATATGTTCACTTTTATCATAATTGCTACCTTTACCCTAATCCAGGCTATAGTCATCTCTCACCTGTCTTAGTTCATCCTGTGCTGCTACACAGTACCTGAGACTAGATAATTTACCTCATGGTTCTGCAGCCTGAGAAGTTCAAGGGCATGGCCCTGGCTTCTGGTGAAGGTTTCCATGCTGCATCCTAACATGGTGGAGACGGTCAAAGGGAAGTAGACACATTCGAAGACAGAAAACTTGAGGGACATCCCACTCTCACCGGAATTCATTCATTCCCACAAGAACCAGTCCGGTCTTGCCAGAGTGAGGACTCACTACTTCAAGAATAGCACCAAACCCTTCATGAGAGATCTGCCTCCATGACCCAAACACCCCCCACTCGGACCCACCTCCTGACACCACCACATTGGGGGTCAAATTTCAACACCAGTTTTGGTGGGGGCAGTAATGTTCTCCCATATTCACTCAGCGTCTCCCCCTCTAGTTTTTTTCTCTTCACTACAGGTATTAAAACTTAGTTTCAAAATAAAAACCTGCCTGTATCACTCTCTGCCCTTCATTGGATTTCTATTGGAAATAGAATCCTATTTCTATTGGCTTTAGAATTAAAATGAAAATCTAATTTAACTGCGTTTACCAGTCCTGGGAGGCACCAGCCTCCATTCACCTCACCTGCCCCACTGTGTGCTACTTTCTGCTTCACTCTGTGAACAGCATCCACGGGAGCTTCCTTCAGTTCCTTGAACTCTTCTGTCTTCCTCCGCACTGTCTGACACTGCACCACACCCCCACCCTGCCACTGATATCCCCTGTCTCTGCCCAGTCAACCCCAGCTCATCATTCAGCCCTCAAGTGACGTATTCCTTGTTCTGGAAAATTCTTTGTTACACATTCGTACTTCTCAGCTCCAGAAGACCTAACTCATTTTTCTGTAACACATATTTTGTAATGTCACCTTTACTGTCCTGAAGTTAAATTTGCAGATCGGGTAACCTCCCTATATACACAATTTTAAAAGTAATCGATGTTGCGCCCAACCCATAATATAAAGCTGAAATAAAAGGAAAGCAATTAATAATAAAAAAGTATTTCAGTATGCTTCATTTCAGTATGCACATGCCTAGTTGTGACCACTTGAAAAGATTCAGTAAAGTAACCTCATGCTTGCATATGATCTCACATATAGAATCACTGTGAAGGAAAGAGCCCCAAGAGCAGACCAATATACATTTGTTTTGTTAGTGACTCAAACGCTATTAGCAGCTTTGCCATCAGCGACATGATTTTCCAAAATGATGAACAACTCTCATTAAAGTTGCAAACAAGATAAAGTACAATCTTCCCTCAATTTATACTGAATTAAAAACCACAACATAACTACATCAGTAAGGATTAGGGGAGACCTGATTTAAAAGATGGAAGGACTTTCTATCATTACAGAAAGTCAACAAAATCTAAAATTTTTAAATTAAGATATAGCAATATATTAAGTCACTTAGACATATGATGTTATCTACCAGACAGAAGAGCTTTGAAAGTTAAAGCAAGTTGCCTCTGAGATGGAGACTGGAGTAGACTTATTTTCTACATAGCTTAACATCATGCAAAGATACTGTGCATTTATGTGTAAAATGGAATTCAGTTCCAAGCTCAGATAATTAAATGTGTGAGTGTCCAGAGGATATTTGAAAATCATGTGTGAAATGAGATGATGATTCTTTACATCCATGACTGTCCTGGGAGCTGTAGGGTGTCTAACACTCTTCTCCCAGCATGCCCCCTTGTTCTGGAAAGTTCTTTGTCCAGTCTCCCCACATATATCCCCAGTCATGTGCAGAGGCAAACAAAAATGTTTTCACGAATTTCCAAAGTTCCTCCCAGGTGGCAGAACTGCCCCCACGAGAGGCACCTTTGCCTTTAGCACTTAAGCCACATGCTCTCATAGAACCCTGCTTTTCCTTTGCAGTGATATATCAACTGGAAAATGGTCAGCTAATACCTGACACCTTCTTACAGGCTGAGCAGTGGGAGGACAGTGACTGTGGCTGAGTCTTGCTCCCCACTGTGTTCCCCGCAGTGCTCCACGTGGTGCCGGCACACAGCGGGTGCTCCATCCTTCCACTGACTGCACACCATTCCCCTCTTGCTGAGGCTGGAAGTATGGACACCCACACGTGGCTGCTCAGTGACAACAGACAGGGCACTAACTGGAGTCCGGCACAGCCAACAGGGAACACTGCCTTGATGTGAGTCCCTGTGTCTTTTCCCTGTTAAATTTAATCCATTTCCTTTTTCCTTAAGAACTACCAAGTTAAGCTTGTACTTTCACTTCCAGCAATGCCAAAGAGCGAACCAAATGACCTGGTGTGCAAGTAAGTCTTTAAACAGGACCTCAAATGTGGTCAAAGGACCAGAACACAAGTTTGTCATAAAAACAGATCTGGAAAAAATAACAAAAAAAGTCTAGTTCAATTCACTGTCTTCAAGTTATTCACAAGTAATGAGGAGCCAGGGTAGTTAGATGCTCAGAAGTGTTCAGATCACTATTGTTTTATTTCTTATGTGATTATCAAGAGCAGGAAGAGTGACCAGGTTGCTCTAAGTTACAAAACACACTGAGGACCAGCCAAAATCCAGCTAGATTCACGATGGGGTGAGAGAGGGCTTTTTCTGGCACAAAGAGTACATGAAAAACAAAAAGACAAACACTCTTCAGTATCACATCTTACAATCTTCCTCATTGTAAGTGACATATGGTTAAGTTTCTCCTCAATATACTTCTTATGATTTAAGAGGAGATATTTATCAAGCCATATAAATCTTCCCCAATTTATTGAGAGTTTGGGCACTACATAACAGTTCCAAAGAGCAAACAGACAAGATCGACGCAACAGGATAGAGACTTTCAGATAAGATGGCTCTGAGAAAATAGATAATTCCATGTTTATGGTATGTCCATGACAGTGTGACATCTTTTTAAATTAAAAATAGGTGAATAATAAGTTATTTAAATGAAAAACAAGATAATTCAAATTTCTGATAAAGACAAAAAACTACATGTCTCTATCACAGATAATATTTGTCTGAAAATAATGAGGTAAGCATAAATTAATAATTAAAAACAGTAATTCTTAACTCTATCAAGAATTAAGAAAAGAACCAATTTAAGAGAGAAGTCTCCTATCATTATAGAGAGTCTAAAAAGTCTAAAATTTTTAAATTAAGATACGAGAATTATATACGTGTTGCTCAGAAATATGACGTTTACTTGAAGAAAGATCTGAAAAAATTAAGGCAAGTTGCCACCAGCATGAAATCTAGAGAGGGGGATTTATTTTTCATTGCAAATGTCAGAATATTTTTTCTTTCTATTTATATAGCTATTATCTTGATAAAATTTTTAGTACTTACATTTCTGAGAAGGTCTATAATCAAGGACAATGAGTCACATGAACTTTTAAAGGTTACATTTATCCCATTCTGAGTCCTGTTAAAAATAGCATGACTTAATATATTGTTTTAGTCACAAAAATCCAAATTCTCAAGACTGCAAATACAGTGAAGAACTTAAACAATTATGGTTGTATTTTCTCAGACATTGGTTTAGTAGCAGACTGTGGACCAGACACTGTAGACCCAGAGCCCTAATGATTTAATGGCAAACTGCACATTTCTAGGTAAATTCTTTGCCATAAGTTATTTTATAAATCGAAAACAGTGAGCTAAGCTTTCAAGTTTAGCCCATATTTCTTTGTGTGTGTGTGAATCAATCACTTATCATGATTTCTTAAAACATTTTGAAGTTGAATAGGTGTAAAGAATTGAGGTGCACGCTATAGAAGGAAAAGAGATAGTAATCCTTTTATTGAGAACCTTCATGTTAAAAAAAGAATAGCTTATTATAGAAAAGCCCTCTACCCTAGGAAAAATTATGATTTTAAGGATTATGAACCTGTCAGTATATAACTTATGAGCTAGAGGCAGCATCTGAAGTTTTGATTAATCTGCTCATTATTCCCTTGACCCTACTTGCTAGCCTTGACAGCAAGTAGAAAGATCTGCAGTGCTCATGTTGCTTCACGAAGAAAAACATGGGAGTTGCTTCTCAGCTGCAAGCGTCCGTGAAGCTAAGTGATGGTGAAGTCTGTGCAGAAGTGATCTAGTGAAACAGGTCCTTGGTACTTTACTGCTTAAATTCTGTGCCTCCAAAAAGGCATCATTCTTTCCCCACCCTTTGAAGAATTTCAAGCCAAGGAGTCTGGGCTGTGCTGTGTGGCTCACATGTCTATACCAAAGAGGGCATGCCCATAGCCAAAGATCAAAGCAGGACTGAGGGCACGGTCATTCATTCATTCATTTCCTATTGAGTACTGACTGTGTGCCAGGCACCACACTGCATGCTGGGAAGACAAACATAATAAGACATGTTCCCTGTGGCACCAAGAGCCCAGAGCCCACAAGGCACATCTATGATGAGCTCTCTGGCTACTTTCAACCAGCATAAGTCTTTCTTTACAAATTCAAAGTAGCAAACTAGAGGATCCCCTTCATGATGCTAGCCAATGTTTATTGAGCTTTTTCTATACATAAAATTGTTCTAAGCACTTGACATGTGTTTACTCAATCTCTCAATGACCCTATGAGGCAGTTACTAACATCATCCATATAGATAAAGAAATGAAGCAAAAAATGTAAGCAACTGGCCCCAAGTCTATACAGCCTTGCCCCAGGCCTTTTAGGTCTTGAGGATGCCAGTTGATTATCCCTTTCACACAGGTAAGGGCAAACCAAAGGAAAAGGTAGAAGAAAACAAAGAGGCATTCTTCTTCCACAGTCACAGAGGTGAGTTCTCCAAGATAACACAGCTACCTGGACATGCTCTGAGCTAACACCAGCACATGCATAGTTCAGACCTTTCTTTGCCTGCACCAGAACCCTTGCTCCAGGAAGTCTTATGCTGTGAATTCATAGACAGCTATTTGCAAAACTAAGCCTATGATAATGAAGCAGTAAGTATAAGACCTGTTAATATAAGGTTGAACAGAGAAGGCTTAAGAAAGAGGCAAGGGAAAATAACTAATGATGTACACTTTTCTATAACCTTTAGCTCCACTGCAATGGCTTTGCTAAGAGACTCAGAGGAAGATGAACCATTGCAGGGGCTAAAAGGACCCACAGAGTGTAGATGAGTTTGATGCTAAAGACTTGTTGGTGACCTCTACACACAGGACAATGACGCACGTGCATAACAGGAAGATACACTGAGGCTGTCTGTGGGGGTTGGGGGAGGGGGAGCCAGCCAGAAGATGCAGGTGAATCACAGAAAGGACCAGCAATGCCTGTGGGAACTTCTTAGACTTGAGCTCCTTGTCCTTGGGATTTTCTGGCAGCTCTGCCTGTCCAGGTCTTCAGATAGGAAAGTAAATGAGGCATGATAACTAGAAAAATACAGAAAGTAGCCTCCCACCACCAACATATGGTTATTTGTATAAGAGGAAAGCCATTCCAACCAACAAAGAAAGAAGAACCAACTCACCATGGAATCAAGAAAAGGAAATGGCATTTTACATTCCTTTTCCTCTCCCTTCTCACTGGAATGCTCAAGAACAAGCATAAGAAAGAGGAAGGAGGAAGAAAGTAAGCAGATGATGCGTCATTCCTCCCCTCAGATCTGTGGAGAGCCTACTCTGCTCCAGAAGCAGGAGGGAGATTTGAATTGAATATGAGACTGACACGTTCAATAGGCCAGATGTTTTAATAACTAAAGATGGCAGAAATGGTAGACTGAGACTGAAATGTTACTAAGGTGTCCCCCAGCATGGTAGGTAAAGGGAACTGACAGGACACAATAAGAGTTAAAAGTCAAACTCTACAATGTTTGCACCCCAGTGAGCCTGAGGTCCCTCAATCAAACCAGTTACAAGCTGATTTGGTTTGTGAGATGAAAAGATCATCAGTTAGTACAGAAATAATCTCAATATGTATCTTAAACTACCCCAGTATAAAATCCTAGCTCAAATAATTCCAGTTGGAAGCTAATTTCAATGGCTAATTATGAATGTCCTAATGCCATTAATGAATACCTGATATAAAACATGTCCAGTATACACCAGACAGATATAAGCAATTAATTTTTCTGCATTCATATTCCTATATGACAGATTAGATCAGCAATAAATATCATAATTTTGAAGAAAAATTGATTTACCATTGGCTCTCTGCCTGAACCATGGATCAGACTTGCCACTGAACCTTCATCAGTATTTCTTTTGGAATATCACAGTTCATATTTTTCATGGATAGTGATTAAGAAATAACTTTCAAAGGACAAGAATTACTGTATTATCTAAAGAAAATTTATCTTCTAGTTTCATTTTGCCTTTAAAAATGATATTTTAAAAGCAATTGTAAACCAAAAGCACAAATCTGAAGGCATCATGTTACCTGACTTCAAATTACATTACAAGGCTATAACAACCAACACAGCATGGTACTGGTATAGCAGTGGAGATATAAACCAATGGAAGAGAATAGAGAACCCAGAAATAAAACCACACAGCTACAACCAACTGATTCTTGACAAAGAGGACAAAAATGTACATGGGGAGAGGATGACCTATTCAATAAATGGTGCTGGGAAAATTGAATAACCACATGCAGATGAACAAAATAGGACCCATGTCTCTCACCATATAAAAAATTAATTGAAGATGGATTAAAGACTTAAATGTAAGGCATGAAAGCATAAAAATTGTAGAAGAAAACTTAGGAAAAACTCTTCTAGACATAGGCCTAGGCAAAGAAATTATGACTAAGACCCCAAAGGCAAATACAGCAGCAACAAAAACAAATAAATGGCACTTAAATTAAAAAGCTTCTGCACAGCAAAGAAAATAATCAACAGAGTAAACAGGCAGCCCACAGAACAGCAGAAAATATTCACAAACTATCCAAGAAAGGACTAATAGAATCTACAAAGAAATTAAGCAAGATTTCAAGGAAAAAAACAAACAATCCCATCAAAAAGTAGGCAAACGACGTGAACAAAATTCTTTCAAAAGAAGATAAACAAATAGCCAACAAATACATGACAAATGTTCAACATCACTAATCACCAGGGAAATGCAAATTAAAATCACAATGAGATACCACCTTACTCCTGTCCGAATGGACATTATTAAAAAGTCAAAAAAATAACACATGCTGGCATGGTTGCAGAAAAAAGGTATGTTTATACACTGTCCGTGGTACTGAAAACTAGTACAACCTCTACGGAAAACAATAAGGAGATTCCTCAAAGAGATAAAAGTAGATCTACCATTCAATCCACCAATTCTACTACTAGGTATCTACCCAAAGGAAAAGAAATTATTTTATCAAAAAGGCACCCGTACTGGAATGTTTTTGGCAGCACAATTTGCAATCACAAAGATATAGAATAAACCTAAGTGTCCATCAACTCATGAGTGGATAAAGAAAATATGGTGTATATTATGTACAGCATGGAGTACTACTCAGCCAGAAAAAGGAATGGAATAATGTCATTTGCAGCAACTTGGATGGAACTGGAGATCATTATTCTAAGAGAAGTATCTCAGGAATGGAAAAGCAAACACCATATGTTCTCATTAATAAGTGGGAATTAAACAATGGGTACATTTGGGCACAAAAAGACACAAAGGGCATTATAAACTAAGGAGGGGAGAGGGTAGGAGGGCATGAGGGATAAAAACTTACCTATCAGATAAAATGAACACTGTCCTAGTGGCAGGCATACTGAAAGCCCTGACTTCAGCATTATACAGTGCGTCCATGTAACAAAAACATCTGTACCCCCTTAATATTTTGAAATATAAATTAATTAATTAATTGAATGATATTTTAACCCAAAGGTGGAGGTTAACATCAGGCTCGGTATTGATAGGACAAGACATGGAGATCCCAACAATGTTGGACCTAATTCTCCCTTCATGATACCAAGGCTACTGGGCCCCTTTTAGTGGCACTATTTTCCACTGAAAACCAGGCATATCAGGCTCATTTCATTGCCTCCTTTCAGTGTATGGGAAATACATAAGAATATATAATTAAACCTTTCTGTAATCAGCTATCCTAATGTTCATGACCAAGGATACCAGCTGTATCTCGTCCATGTCCCATTCCCATACGAAAGCCTTTATAGCTCCCCCACAACCCTATACCAGATACCCCGAGATTCCTTCCAGCTCTGACAGCCCATGAATCCTTTTAGCAACAGTACTGCCTTTCCTATCCCAGATCAGACCCTCGGATCCCCCTGTTTAAAAATACAAGTCAGACATTCTAGCAGATTGGACGAATTAGTCTCTGCTCTTCTTTACATAAACTCAAGCAAGGAAACCTTTGGAGATTGGCAACAGGCTAGAAAATCAAACCAGCTACTCATAAATTTCATATGTTCTGTGTCATGTACAATTAAGGTATATGGAGACACTCCTTTTGACTTTTGATAACCGTATTTTTTTCTGTCTTCTGAAAATGGATATACGGCATCAGTTTTGGGGGCTTCAAGAAAACCTCATATTTAGCCAGATGCACAAGTAATTCCAGCTACTCGGGAGGCTGAGGCAAGAGGATCACTTGAGTCCAGAAGTTCAAGACTATCCTGGGCAACATAGAGAGACTCCAATCCAAAAGGAAAAAAAATAAAAAAAGAAAGAAAACTTCATCTCAATAATCTTAACCCTAAACCCTAGACTCAGAGCTAACACATTCTTTTTCCTTTGAAGTTGAAAGGTGATCCTGGCTTGGATATATTGTTCCAGATTAATCTCATAAATGTGGTATTTCAACTAAAATTTCCTATATAAAATACATAAATTTTTCCACCAGGTGCTTTGATAAATTTAACTTATTCAAATGTAATTACATGAATGTATATGGGATCTGTTTCTCCTGCCCCTAACTTTCTCACCCTGGTAGGAATTCCTATCCTCAGCTCAAAGGCTTTCTTACTTATTGGTTTAATTGGCTGTCCCTATTCCTGACTAACTCCCCTTTAATTCTGTTATATGTGCATGAATAATAATGACAGTTGTCATTTAATAAAAGCTAAGCATCGAGTTAAATGGGTTTAACATATGACCTCACTGAATCCTCATACAACTCTGTGGGATAATTATTACTATACTCTTTGAGTAGATAAAGAAATTGAGGCTAAAAAAGAAGATAAATATTTGCTCAAAGGCACATAGCCAGTAAATGGCAGAGCTGAAATTCATGCCTATATCTCTTTTATTCCAAACTTTGAGCACTTAACCACTGAATTTTATGTTTTTTCTTGGAATCTAAGCATTTAGCTTAGAAACTATAACATGCCGTATTTATGTTATGTAATTTATATCTTATATAAAATGTTATTACATAATTTATATAAATTTACATATAGCATACATATATAATGCTTTTCCTGACCAAATTTATTATCTGCCAAACAACTCACCGCTTCCACTCCACCCTTAATAAATACATCAATTCTATAGGTGACAGCTCTTCTTCCCTTAAATTAGCCTATGATTCTCATTAGTTTTGTCTTCCAAATATACTTTGATTCATTTTTTCTTTCCATTCTTCCTGTCATTGATTTAGTCAATATAATTGGAATCAACTTACTGAGTGCCTACTCTGCACTCAGCAGAATTCTGGAACACAAGGATAGCGTCTCTGCCTTTAAGTAACTCATAACCTACTAGAAGAGAAAAAGGTGTTCAACAGAGTGTGTTACCATCCAGTGTGAAAAGAGCATCAAGAGAAACAGCACATGACACGCAGGCAGCCGTGATGAGGGCATGAGGGTTAGGGGAGCTTCCCAGGGTAGGCTGAACCTCAAAGGAGGAGGACAGGTGAGACCAGACAGGTGGGCAGGACTGAGTAGAGGCAGGAAAGGGGAAGAGGGTGTGCCACGCAAGGAAGGCTACCTGGAGGTATGAAACAAGCACCTGAAATCCCATCACTTTGCTCCTGGATTACCCAAACAGCCACACTGCTCTCAATGCTCCCCCTTACCTAAGTTCACCTGAACACTGATGACAAATAGATCCCCAAAAAACATAGCTTTGATCACTCCCACTGCCCTTCTCAAGAATCTGTGTTGTCATTAAGTATCAAAGTCTGCCCAGGCTGCTGCTGTTTATTAAAGGACCTTATGATCTCTTCCTGTATATCTTCATTTTCACTATTACTTATCAACGCTCCTCAGAAACTGCTAATGAGTCTACAACTGGTTGACCAGAGGCACAACCCTACTTTACACCTTTATTTGTATTATTCCCCAACCAAATTCTACCCACGCTTAGGAGCCAGCTCATGTGCCACCTGTTCTCGGCCCTTTCTTACCTGCCCCAGCTGCCCAAGCTGCGGGGCAATTGGCATCACAGACTCAGAATTTTATCTGTAGAAAAAACCTTAGCCCCATTTGGTCCAACTTCCTCATCTGTCCACAGTTATGCAAGTAGTGATCCATTCCTTCCTTCCCTCATTAAAGAGATGTTTGTGGGCCATCTGTTATATACAATTCTTCTTAAGCTAAATATCTCACGTTAAACTCATTCTCTCTCCCATGTTTACCTCCTCCTTCCTCCCGTTCACCACCATCCTCCAAACTTGTTTCCTCTTCCTGTATTCTATGTAACATACCCTAAGCTGGAAAATTCAGAAGCATTCTTTATGTCTCCCTCTCTCTTAACTCCCACATCCAATTGGTCACCCAGTTATGCTCATTCTTTTTCAGACAAGTATATCTAAACTCACTCTGCTCTGGCCCCATGGCCTGGTGAACTGTTGCAACAGCCACCTGATTGATCATCTGGCCTCCATTCTCTCCATCAGAATGGTCTTCTTAAACAGACTGTCAAACATTTATCCAGGGCCTACTATGCGCCAGGCACTATATTGGGCATCGGAAGTCTAAATGTGAGTAAAGATGTTTTTGACTCTCACCAAAGTGTGAGCATCTTGAGAGTGGGAGCATTGGCTAATTTAACTCTATGTCCCTGGCACCTAGCCAATGTCCTAGACCATCATCATTGATTAATAGATACTGGTTTGAAAGCATAAATGAACGGAAAGTTCTGTGAATGATCTCTAACAATAAATCACATAGCATTCCTGTCCTCCAAGAGACAAAATTAGCTGAGAAGTAAAGACACACACAATAAGTATTACACAGGAAGGTAGTTCCATAAATTGTTTGAAATCAATTTGTGGAGAGTAAGATTTCTCATTCTTTTTGTTGCAGTAAAATAGCTCGGGAGATGGGGGCAGGACTGGGGTCTAGTAGGTGCATTCCTAAACTCATTCTCGAAAAGTGGTCCATTTTCCAAAATGTTCAAGGAAATAAGTTGGCATGGTCATTGTAAAAATCATTATGAAAAGATGATTATGTAAATCCCAAGACTACTTCAAGAGAGTATGGGACAGGCATGGAGGAGGAGAAGTTATACTCGTGCAAAATGAAGAACCAGTCAAAACAATGTGTTAAGGACTAAGGAAGTTACCTTCTGGTGGGTAGTCACCCCCCTCATCTATTTCCAAATGCAAATTGTTTAGGAAATGGCAAAAACCATATTTCAGAAAATTCTCTACATGCAATGTAGTATCCTAGATTGGAAGCTGGGACAGAAAACAGATATTAGGGGGAAAACTGGTGAAATCTTAATAAAGTCTGTAATTTAGTTAACCATAATTTACTAATATTAAGTCTACGTTTTGACAAATGTATCATGGCTACCTAAGTCATTAGCATTAGGGGAAACTGGGTGAAGGGCACTATCTTTGCAACTTTTTGTAAGTCTAAAATTGCCCCAAGTAAAATTGTATTAAAAATAAATCTAATTCTAGCCTCTTGTTTCCACAGCATGCTGGACAAGCAAGAGTTAGTCTATGATTCAATTATAAGTGGTCAGACTGCATGACTCAGCGGGAAGGTAGTCAAAGGAAGTTGTCTTTTTAATATTCTCCCTGCCCCATACTCACTCTGAAAGTCGGCACCTACCCCTAGACCCTTTCCTCCTAAAAATATGCTCTTACTCTCCTGGCTACAAATCTGCCCTTGTTCTCCTGTATTGCTACTTAATGACATATTAAGGCTCGTCTCTGCTAGCCTCGTCTCTGACATCGGATCTTTGTCTCTGTTTTGTCTCCACAAAATGGAGACATTTTGCTGTGAGGGTTTGGGCAGGTAACAGTCACATGCCTCTGAAAACCTGTTGTCCTTCACTGCTAGTGCCTATCATCATATCTATTCTTGCTGTGACATCTTCCCAGCATTTAGCTGCATGTAAATTTATCTTGTTCGCTCACTTTTTTACCTACATCTGTCTTCCCTTATCTAAGTAGGAAGCTCCCTGAAAATAGGGACCTCACCTGTCTTGTTCACCGCTGATCCCTGGGGCCCAAAACGGTACCCGGCACAGAGTAGATAACATTTTTTGTATTAAGTACATAAATAAACTTCTTGAGAGAAAGGTTGCTGTTACATGCTTCTGTACCCTCTCCAGCTCCTAGGACCACTGCAACAATAATCACTTGGAGTGAATTGTAGTGATGCCTCTTAAAATGATCTCTCATTCTCATATCCGTCAATTCACCTAAGAAGACATTTCTTAAGTACCAGCTGTCTACTTCCCACAATGCAGAAATGCACAGAACCAGAGTCCGGTCCAGGGAAGTCAAGCCATGTGAAGAGAGCAACTTCCTGCTTATTTACAGAAATACAGCACTTTTTAAGTTCCTATCCACCATAGAGTGGTTAACCTTATAGAAAAATAGAATTTGAAATTTCCTGGAAAATCACTTTGAGAGTCCTAAAGCAGTGATCGGAAAGGATGAGTCGGTTATTTCTGGATCACAACTCTAAGGCACTGGTGAAATAGGCTGGTTTGTTTTCCCAGTGGAGTGGGGCATTTTTTATTTGGATGAAAACAAACTATATGAATCTGCTTTTTATTTTACAAACACTTGTCTAAGGTTTAAGGATCTCAAGTGAAAATTGAAAAAGCAGCATGGATAAGACATGGTCTAAGTGAAATTTAAATACGTTTTGTCAGGAGGTAAAGGACAGCATCTCCCTCCCTTTTTCTGCTTGCCACTAGCTCTGTGCCTATGCACAAATGGTATCCAATGAAAGACTTTATCCCAGCCCCACTCCCAGACTGGAATGTTGCTCCTGTGGTGTTCTTCCCTTTCATTGCATCCGTAATAGTTTACAAGAATTGTTTAATCTTCTGTCTTTCCCATGTAAGCTCTGTAAGCTCCACAAAGGTAAGCCGGGTCTATCTTACCGACCATTTTATCCCCAGCATCTACCACACATCTGCCATACACTCCTAGCACAAATAAGCTCAAAAAATTATTGCCGAACAAGTGAATAATTGGTGAATGACCGTATTCCGAGGAAAGGGACCTCTGTAATGCGGAGCCAAGCAAGAAGTTTTGAAGATTTAGACATATATTGAATAGATATGATAATAGGCACTAGCAGTGAAGGACAACAGGGTTTTCAGAGGCATGTGACTGTTACCTGCCCAAACCCTCACAGAGTTTTTCAGAGTATACAACCCAATGACATGCGTTTGTTTGCTAAAGTAATTGTTGATGTGGTCCTGGAAATTAACCATTAAAATAACTCTAAACCCCAATTTTGAGAGTTGATGCAAGGTTATAATTTCTCATTCTTCTAAAAATCCAGAAGAATTGGTATCAGTAGCCTTAGCTTAGATTTTTGAAATGTTATCGATCCCCAAAATTAAGCATTTCCATCCACCTCAAGGAATCAGCTTCTCTGATCTAAATGTCTTGAACACATCATACATGTGGGTTTTATGGTCTTGTGGAAATGACTCCAATCCTCACTATTAGCTGGAAAAAGGTTGCTCTCTAGAAAAGAGGAAGTACCCTTCCATTACTACTACCAAAGCATTATCAGCCCCAGAAATTTAAGTTACAAGAGAAAGGAAATAATAATTTTTGAGCACTTTCTATATGGAAGACATGTCCATTGTTGCACCTAAGAGTAATGGACGTAAATTGCAAAGTCGCAAACTCAATACTCACTATGTAATCATGTGAATATACACATATGTGGATAAAGATAGAAATAAAATTAGATATGCATGTGAATGTACATACATAAAATGATACATATGTACATTTAAAATGACATACATATTTAAACTGAAATATACGTTTGTACATGTATGTATGTGCGTACCAGTTTAAATTTCTGACTCATCCCTCAGCCCACCTGATCATTAATAATTCAATCTAAGCATATCAGATGTTTTTGTCTTGGTTTTCCAGTCCAATCCAATGGGACTTTTCAGTCAGTTCATTTACATTCTGTTTCAATTCCTTCCCAAGTTTTCTCCCTCTCCTCTGTGACCATGCCTAGTCTCCAGAGTCTCATGTCCTGCCACTCCAAATAAACAAATTAATCCAGGTTTCATTGACTCTTCCAGTTGTTCAGCTCAAACAGATTATTACCAAGGGGAATTTGAGCCAATCGTGCCAATTTTTAAAGTAAAATATGAATTTTTATTAAACTCTACCAATTTTTTAATGTTGGTCACATTTGTTTTTAAATTAAACACTCCATGCATCCCTCTATCACCCCCCAAAAGATGATTACTAGCTAGCCAGATTGCAATTTCTTTGGTTTTTTGTTTTAAGTTTTAATATTTTTTTTAGCTTCAAAAGTTTTCTTTTTTCTTTTTCTTTTTTAATTTCACAAAAATTTATGAGGTACAAGGGTTTTTTGTTGCATGGATGAATTGTATCATGCTGAAGTCAGGGCTTTCAGTGCATACATGACCAGAATAGTGTACACTGTACCAGATAGGTACATTTTTATCAATCACTGACTCCTGGACTCCTGGAGGATCTATGGGTGAGCTCTGGGAATTTATAAACCTCTGTTTTCCAAACTGCAATCAATCCATTAATAATGTAGTAAGATTAATTTGAATGCATAGTAATCAGCATTTTTAATAGACTAAGTACAGAATAATTTAGGATGGAACTGAAGGAAAAATATCACAGTAAAATGCAAGAGTAAGAGCAAGGCATTTGCTTTACAAAATGTTGCATTTGCATGTGTATGTGTACCAAGTGACATGCAAAGTGTTTCTGGAGAGAGTGGCCAAACAAGTTTGGAAATGCATATATGTATATATATGTATATGTATAATCATATGTATATAATTTAGGTTTTATTCGATTTTCCAGTACACTCGTCCCTCTGTATTCAAGGGGGATTTGTTCCAGGGCTCCCTTCAACTACCCAAATCCAAGGATGCTCAAGTCCCTTGCATAACATTTGCATATAACCTACGCACATCATCTCCAGATGATTTACAGTACCGGATACAATGTAAATGCTATGTGAACTGTATTCTTTATAATAGTATTGTTTTGGGGGTTTTTGGCTTGTTATGGAATATTTTCAATCAATCGGGGAGTTGGTTGAATTCAGGGATGGGGAACTGCGTATAAGGAGGACCAACTGCAGTCCCCGATTCAAAGACGTAGAACATAAAAATGAAGACTCGCTAAGGCCGCCTTCCCCTCAACATTCTTTCCTCAGTCTACCTCCAGGGTGTGAACTCACATAAAATCTTAAGGCTCCCCCCACTGGCTGACTGAATGGATCCCCTCTTGGCCAAAGGAATATCCTAAAACTAAATTGCCTACCACAAGGAGGGAGGTCAGACATGCCTCATCACGCCCCCTCCCATCTTAGAGACATCCTTTGTAACCCGTTAACAGGCCTAAGGGTATGCAAGACAAGCCCGCAGGTCCTCAGTTTACACAACAAATGTATGTCTGGTGGCTTGTCTCAGATTAACAGTCCTCCTTACCTTAAAACATTCCAAGCCTTTACACAAAGCTTCGGGTCTTTATGACCAATTACAAGTCAAATAATCTTTAAACTCACCTTTAACTTGTAAGTCCCCCACTTTGAGACGGCCCACCTTTTTGGGCCAAACCAATGTATGTATTGATTTGTGACTTTACCTGTAACCCCTGTCTCCTTGAAATGTATAAAACCAAACTGTAATCCACCCCCAGCGAGTTGGCCTTGCTCAAGGTTCTTGGGCGTGGATCTGGGCCATGGTTCTCAAATTTGGCTCAGAATAAACCTCCTTAAATTATTTTACAGAGTTTGTCTTCTTTTCCGTTGACAAGGGGAAGCTTAAACTATGAAATCTCCCAAACCGCCCCAGTGCGCCGCCGGCTCTGACACGATGTGAATCCGGTGCAGGTGTTGGCCTCCAAAACCCCAGGGGGCGCTGCAGAGAATTTGATCGCCAAGGGTACTGCAGTGCGCGAGCTGGAATGATTTCCGCCCTGGAAGCATTTCTATTCCTCCAGGCTCCGGCGTTCCTGTGACGCATTTCCGGTTAGCTGAGCTGCGCACGTGCGACAGCAAAGGAAATAACGTCAACCCCGAGAGCAGAGCATCCAGTGCGGTGGCGCCACGATCTAGGGGCGCTTTTGCAAGATGTCTCACCTGCCGATGAAACTTCTGCGCAAGAAGATCGAGAAGCGGAACCTCAAATTGCGGCAGCGAAACCTAAAGCTGCAGGGTAAGATGCGCTGAATCTCGCGATGGCTGAGGCGGTCCACGCGCGGGCGGTGGCGCGCTCGGGCGGCCAGCGGGGCTGTTGGGGAGGCCCCGCGACCTCGGTGTCGCGGAGGCAGCTCTCTCCGGAGCACGTGTGATTGTGGAGAGTGAAAAGGCAGCCTGGGCTGCCCAGTCGCCGCTTCACCCCGGAACTGCTCATGACCTTTTGGGGCATGAGTTTCTCTCTACAGGGTTAGAGCAGGAAGCCTTTGCGTTCCCATCCAGGCTTCCGGCGGGGCTTCCAACTAAACCTGCCTTTTGCATTTTCGCCTGCTCACTTTGACTCCCTCAACACCTTCAGGTCACACTTCACACGCACCCGTCCCTGTGACCGATCAGACACGTAGAACGTTCTCATGTCCGCGCACCTTTCACGTCATCTATTTAATTTCTATATTTCTTTCTCAAAAGATTCGTGTCACTTTTCACAGAGCTTTTGTGATACTGTTGCCTGCTTTTACCCATCTCCACGCTCTCTCTTGACTCCCTTAACAGTTCTTCGTTTTCAGCTGGGAAGTGTCTTCTGCATAGATTGAAACTCAAAGCTGCTCTGCCCCATATTCCCGTCACTCTCAACTTTAGGTTTTAAATTACTTATTTGTGCCCTCCACGGCGCACGGTGATTTAAATGAAAATGATTTTATATAAATATTACTTTTCTTAGATACCTCATTTGCAGTCCCAGTTTTCTGACAGTGGGCCACAGATATTGAAGTAATTGTGTTAACCTTCTAAAGTTTCCTTATATTTCCAATTCCTATAGCATAATAGTACGGCATTGCTATTTCTTGATATAGGTATTGATAATTTGAATAAAAGATGGTGTTACTTACATTTTATCTTTTTTTATTTTATATATATAAACAGGAAAACTTTTGTAAAGATAGTCTCAGGTACATTCATGGGTCCCTTAATGACAGGAATGTGTTCTGAGAAATCCGTATAAGTGATTTCATTGTGTGAACATAGTAAAGTATGCTTACACAAACCTAGGTGGTACATCTTACTACACATCCAGGCTGTGTGGTATAGCCTATTTCTGCTAGGCTGCAACTCTGCATAGCATGTTGCCATACTGAATACTGCAGGCAATTGTAACAAAGCGGTAAATATTTGTATAGCTAAACACAGAAAAGGTACAGTAAAAATACTGCCATGTAAAAGATAAAAATGGTACACCTGTGTAGGGCACTTACCATGAATGGAGCTTGTAGGACTGGAAGTTGCTCTGCAAGAGTCAGTGGTAAGTAACTGAAGATCCAGAACGTTACTGTGCACTACTATAGATTTTATAAAATACTGTGTAGCTGTACAGAACTATCTTCTTTATATCCTTATTCTATAAGCTTTTTTATTTTTAAAGTTTTGTCTTTTTTACTTTTAAACTGTTTGTTAAAAAGTAAAACACAATCACACGCATTAGCCTAGGCCTACACAAGGTCAGGATCATCAATATCACTGTCTTCCACCTCCACATCTTGTCCCCCTGGAAGGTCTTCAGGGGCAATAAAACGCATGGAGCTGTCATCTCCTATGATTACAATGCCATCTTCTGAATTACCTCCTGAAGGATCTACCTGAACCTATTTTACAGTTAACTTTTTGTGTATGTGTGTGTGTGTGTGTGTGTGTAT